>CANXYI010893881.1:0-11080 GCA_948208565.1 Hura crepitans
AATCAACAAAAGCCTAAAAAAGAAGAAAAAATAGGGTTAGAATCATTAAAATAGAGTGAATTAGTAGAAAATAATTAAACCATATACAATAAATAAAACCAACGCATGATAGTTTCAAACAACCATGCAATAGTTTGAAACATCATACAATGATTCCATAGAGGAAACCATTATGCTATAAGCTTTAACTACCATGTAATAGTATTTACCACAACGTGATGGTTTCAAATGATTATGCATACTGAACAACACTAATTGTTCATATTGTGTCCAAATTCATATTTTATCCAAAATTTGTTCAAATCCAAGCTATGGGTCAAAATTCTAGTGATTCTAAACTAAATCCTAATGATTTTATGGATCAAAAACAAAAAACAAAAAGGAGAAAAGTGAAGAAATTTAAACTTATATGTTCTTAGGCAAAAGAAAAGAGGCATGGAAAGGTAAATCCCACAAGATATTGACCCTGTCCTTGAAAATGAGCACTCTCCTAAGAGGTTTGGTACATGCAAGTAAGTCTAAGTGTGGTAAGGCAGCAGAATGTAGAGTTTTAACCATTATGGAAAGTATAAAGCAAGGGAAGAAAGGAAAAGAAGAAAATTAAGGAAAGGTGAAAATGAAAAGTGAAGTGAAAATTTGAAAATCCCACTTATATATACCTCGAAAGTTAAAATCGCCAAAATTAACATGTGGGTCCAGAATAATGCCAATTGCAATAATGTATACCATTTTTTAAATTTGGCTTCAATTGGGAGAATTTTAATAGAATTCAAAATCACCAAATTACCTTTTGGATCAAAAATGTAGTTCAAAAAAATTATAAACACAGGATGCCTAATCCAATTGAACTTCAAACAAAAGGATCTTCAATCTAATATAAGGATATTTAATCTAACATAGGGTGCTCAACCTAAAGTCCAATCTAGAGTGCTCAACTTAAAGTCCAATACAATGTGCTCAACCTGAAGTCTAACATAGGTGCTCAACCTAAAAGCCATTTGAGGATGCTTAATCTAGTATGACAATATTCAATCCAAAATTTATCACAAAGGTACTCAACCCGCAGTTCAGCACTAGTGTGCTTAATTCGAAAAATCTTAACACAATTGCTATTCTTTATCATACTATTGGAAAAAACTTTCAGGTAAATGCTGACATGAGTATTCCTCAATTTTATGCTCATTAATTTCATCAGAAATCTTTAATAAAATTTATGTCACATGAAAATGTTTTTGCAAACTTCATTAAAAGTGGGGCAAACTGTAAGTACTAGCTTCTTGATCCTCTAATTTTAAGATGCCTGATGATGATAATCATAAAAACAACTCAAGTAAATTGACTTTTTGTGATAAAGAACATTGGGAAAGTGAGATTACTCTTTAAGGGTAAAATGGTCATTTTTCCACAAGAGTGAGAAATGAGTTACAAAAAAAAGCTTAGAAAGGTTGAGGAACCTATATAGGATATAGAAATAGTCCTTAGAAGGTAAAATGAGAGAGAAATTAAGAATTAGAGCTGAGTGGCCCCTACTCTAGGATTGTCATCCCTTAAACCTAAGAAACCACCGTGTAATAGTTTTAACCATCTGTGAAGCAATTTTATGTCTTGCCCTGATTATTTCCAAAACTCAATTATAAGAATCTAAATTTAATTATAATCCTAGATTCTAGTCTCTAAAACCACGTGTTCCTACTAGGATAGTGTCACATAGTTTTTAATTGGCCTAAACATCATTATTGGAGTTGGAAAAGGATCTAAACACCTTAGTTTGAAGCCTATAAAATAGCTCATTCCTCTCCATAATTAGACACATAATATTTAACAGAAGGAGTTTTTTAATCATTTCTTTTAGTTCTTTGGAGAGTTAATATTCTAAAATCATTAAATCATAATATTATTGAGAGTTTGGCATTGTTTAAAGATAATTTGAGTTCACTAGTTCCATCTGAAGGTAGAAATTTAAAGAAGTTTTTCCATAATAACATGCTGTTAATTAACAAATTGTTGGTTGGCTTGAAGCATCATTATTGGTAATTTCTAAGGGCTAAAATCAACATTAGTCATCGTGAATGTTTTTATTAGTCTAATATGATGGTTTGCATTTAAAAACATATTTTCCCTAAAATACAATTACACATATTGATCATTCGAAAAGCCATCTTCATGAATGGGATTTTGATTATTGTTCGGATGATTTCTTATCATGATAATTGTTAAATCAGTATTATTAAGTTTGCTATCAAGTTTATCGCATCCTATATAAGTGATAGTGTAATTACATAAGAATTATGATGAATATTGAAGTAGTTACATAGTTGAAAACATCATATTATGAATTATTAAGAATTTATCATCTAATTTCATCGCAATTACATTGTTTTCATATATGATATGAATTTTAGATCTTAAGAATACTACATTGCGTTAGCAAAATCATAATTTTATTGAGTATTATGGAAAACACATATGGATTACTGGACGTATGATTAACATGTGGATTATTGGCAATATGATTAATAAGTGCCACTATAAACCTAGTTCTTTGAAATTCAATGACTTGGTCCCTATCTTATTTTAAAATACTTATGCCAATTTCATTGATTCTCGATCTATACTGAGGGGCAACTTCTAACTCTTGTCACCACTTTTCCACTCATGGTGGCAACTGCACTAGGGAGAAATAACATCACACTCACAAACTATAGTTAGCATCGAAAACAAATATGATAGTCTATGTGTTAAGAGCTATATCACACCTTAAAACTACAAGAGTCTACCCTTAAGGACACCATGAAATATAGCTTATATGGCTTAATGCGTAGTGGCTATAAGCCTCCTCTGTCAAGTCTAACCTAAACCTCATATAAGATAAACCATAGATTTTCTCCCTAGACACCCTATTATGATTGATTTGAACTTGGTTAATTAAGTCTAACTTAAAGTCTATTTATAATTGCTCTTAGACTTCTAAGAGAAGTTAAAGATTCCCTTTTTAAACAGAGGAAATGCTATAACCTACTGCAAGTAGATTTAACTAATGAGAGTTCAAGTTCAATAGGCAGTTTAATATGAGCATAATTTATATGTCCCTGTTAATGTATGAATTAAAGCCCAACCTAAGATAGAATTTTTTTTATACCTTAAAATGGATAATAAGGTTGGAAGGATCATTTGTTGCTATGTATAGTCAAATAAATAATATGCCTTTTCTTATTCTAATTCTTATCAATCTCATTAGATTACATCTTTTATAATTGTGTCTCTATTGCCCTATATGGTGTTGTGAAATATAAACCCATTTTTCACTAAAATTTGGGGGATTACTAGCATATTTATCACTCACAAGGCTTATACCTTCTAGAATATCAAATGATGGACTAATTGGTTACTTTGCCTTTGATTAGAAAAATCTGTTAGGAGGGACCCTGGGTTATGAAAGCCCTTTAGCCTTTCTAACTAAACCAAAAGCTTATATAGTGAACTTAGTAACTTTCCTTAGATTGTATGACACTAAGAGTATACATTTTCATTATAAATGTGATATGGACCTATTGTATAGAGTCTTGTTTAATTTGTTTGAGAAAGGACCAAGCCCATTAGGCCTTTTTATCTAGGATGGGCTTATCTTAATTTCATTTCAAATAAGGCCTAAAAACTATCCAATGTTCTAGGCCATTGCCTTCATATGTGCTTTAAATATGAAAGGCCTTTCGACCTAAAATAGTTTAGCCCAAGTCTGATGATACTTAGGTAAGCCCACCTAGGAAAGAATGGCTAAATCATATGTGCAAGAGTAATAAGGTTAGAAAGTTTATTGCTTATGTTTGTCTTTATATACATACATCATTTTTCTTCTTTTACCTATGTGGTAATCATATACACAAGCATTGTAAGCTCACCCCTTGTAGTCACATATCATGCTTATGTATGCATATCTATATTATGCTTCAACATTTGTACTTTAAGTCATGTATCTTTATGTACACATATATCTAGTGAACATTATAAGTTAACATCTTGTAAAAGTCTATCGTCATTTTGTTCATGCATGTGTATATCCTTGCATCCATGCACAATATTAGATTCTTATGCTTTCACTCATGCATAACATATATCATTAAAGGCATTTTATGTTCTATATCATCTCACCTAGACACTGGTACACCTTACATTAGCACGCATCATGCATCATTAGTATGCATCATATCCTATAAGGTCATCCTTATATTAACCATACATAAATGACATACATGCATATCATATATACTTGTTTGTACAACACAACATTAGAAAAATTAAAGACATCATGGAGCTATGCATTGAGCATTAATATGCACCCGTAGGATCATTCCACAATTTGTTTCATCTTACCTTAGCATAAGTAAATCATGCATTAGCATGCATCAGGAATCATACTAGACCCTTTGTATTCTTATTAATTATGCATACACAATGTGCATAATTAAAGTCATCCCTATTAATTAAGCATATATATTTAATACATCCATGCATTATCATATATCATGTACATATCACGTCTTGTAAAAGTAGTGACCCTGTATCATGATAACTATTTATTTGCATAGCTATTTTGGATTATCCTTTATGTAGACCCCACGAGGACACAAACTCCGCATATTCCCAAAAGATCCCATTCCAAGAAAAAATGGCCCTAAGTCGTAAAGACTTGCAAAGCATGAAAGCAATTGTCAAAGAAGTTATGGCTTTAGAGATGGAACAGATCTGAGCCATGATCAAGGATAAGCTCATCGAGGCTAAGATCACTATAAGGGAAAATATGAAGATAAACTCAAGGGATGATAAAAGAAAGGAGTGCTCAGCCAAAACTAGCAACTCTCGACATTATTTTGTTGACCAAGAAAAGCCCTTTGTTAGCAATGTTTAAAGAATTAAGGAAAAAAACTACTTTAACCATTAACACCTAAGCCTAAAACTTAGTCACTTCCACAAAATCACCACTATGAATTATACTACAGCTACCACTAAAGGAATGGCCACCTCACTAATGAAAGCAAAATCTTTTGCTATGATATCCAAGATATCATAAACCTCAGTATGATACCAAATTATAAAAATAGCCTAAACCAAACATCCCAAAGACTCACAATTATTCATCAATTCTCTGAAGGACAAGGTCTTCTTTCTTAGGCTTTTATCCACCTTCTTTAGATACCAAGGGATTCAAAAATTGGTAGTATGGTACCTTCCCCATTTGTTAGAGGGACTAACATAGAACATAAAACCTCACGGATCAAATATTATAGTGTGATTTAGAGTATTTTGATGACTACTCA
Organism: Hura crepitans; assembly: GCA_948208565.1. Lineage (NCBI taxonomy): Eukaryota > Viridiplantae > Streptophyta > Magnoliopsida > Malpighiales > Euphorbiaceae > Hura > Hura crepitans. The sequence goes on from CANXYI010893881.1 coordinate 5,316, forward strand.
ATATTCAAATAAAAGATAAGGATTGATTTATTATCTTCCTCTCTTATTTGAAAATAATTAGTTAAATTTAATGAAACATTACTTTGATTTACTTTTTTGTAAGCATTTTTCTTTATCAACATGTTCATTACATAGCATGGTAACTTGAAAAGTGAGTTGAAAAAAAGAATAATAAATAAAAAATAAGAAAAAAAATTAATTTAATCTACATGTGCCTTGATGAGCAATTCAAGATTCTCTAAGAAATGACTCATAATTCTACGCTCAGGCTTAATCTTTCCCTATAGTATAGGAGAAGTATCCTTGAAAGTGACAAGAGAAGAAAAAAAGTAATAATAATAAATAAAAAGAAAGAAAGAATGAAAAAAGGGAAAATTAGAATGTCTAGGGACAATCAAGTCTAATGCTAATAAATCATGCTTGAAAGGCTAAAAGTTCAAAAAATTCCACTCTAACATTCTTAAAGTTCCCAATACTTTTTCCTCAAAGAAATATACATCCACTTTTCATAAGCTTAAAACTTATAGGAATCCTTCTGAGTATTCAATGTTTCTCCTTAGTTACCTTGCCCAAATATCATTAGTAGGATTTAAAACTATGAAAAAAGCCCTTTAACCATTCATTAGAAAAGTCCAAAAGGAAAGATCAAAATCTTTAAAGCCCTAAGTATTCTCTCTCTTTTAAATCATAATTGCCCTCACTCATAAAGTTCCTTATTTAATAGAAAAAATAATGAAACCCACTAGGCCGATCAATTAAGAGTGTGAGCCTAAGTAGAAGTTAGGGAAATTAAGAGAAAATAGCTTGCCAAAAAATTTACGAACTAGTCAATAATAGGGATATCATCAGTGCATTACTTAGAAAGATCAAATGGGATGATGTTTAACATATAATTAGAATATTGAGACTTAAGATACCAAGGGGCATGTTACTTTCTAAAAAGAAATCAAGGCTGGCACCTATTTATTTAAACAAAATAAAAGCTCCAGTAATTCTAGTTATGATACGAAGAGTCCCATGAAACTACATCAATTCAAGTTAAGATGTGAGAGCTCTATGAAATTTAAACTTAAGTCCTATTAGCCTAATCAGTCCAATAATAGGATTTTGAAATTCAAGTATGCAATCCATTACTAAGAAGATAACAAGAGATTATGGATAATAATAAAAAAATAAGTATGTAAAAAATTAGAGAAAACCTCGCTAAGCCAAAAAAATTACAAAGCACGGCCTAAGCAAAAATTAAAAGATAAGACAAAATATTTAATTGGAAAATCCAAATGACCAACTAATAATAAGGGTATTATTATGTGTAAATATTTGCATTCATTCGATCAAGATGTAATTCATAATGATCACTTTCTCTCTAACTACATAGGGTTGAATGCTTTGCTCTCAGTAAGTAAATGGCTTGCTTAGATCTTAAATCCCTTCCTTTACTCTCATGGAACATTTTCCTTCCTAACTTATTCATGATAAAAACTCAAATGCTTTTTTATACCTATGCTCCCATGAAACTAGAGTCATTCCTATAATGAGTCTGAGGAAAGGGTGATTTTAATAACACTATTTTATGCTTGAATATCCATGTGTAAACATTAATACATGCAAAAAGTATGCACATAAGTTCATAAGATCCATGGCGAGTGTTCACACAAATACATTTATTTATATACAACTATGCATACATATATCTAAAGAGGATTAGGTATAAACATACACGTCAACACACTTATCATTTGTACATATCCATTCATACACTAGACATGTATATTCGACTTATGAATTTATAGGAATTGTATGAGCCATAGAGTGTGTTCATTCATTTGTACATTAACAATACATACACATGCACATGCATGAACAAGTATATGTGTGTGTGTGTGTGTGTGTGTGTATATATATATATATATATATATATATATATATATATTTATTTATATATATATATTTGTGTGTGTGTGTATACACACACACACACACATATCTACATATACATACATACATACATATACATATACATATACATATATATATATATGCATGTTTAAAAGTTAATTTTAATAAAATAAAATAAGATCTTGTCAAGTGAGTATTTTCCTTAGGGTTGTTAGTCCCGTCTGAAGTCGTGTAAGTTGAGAGGCGTTAAGGGCAATAAAAGTTTTCCTCGAGTGGTAACTTGATAAAATTTTATTTGTTTTTGAAAAATTAGTTTTAAATGTGAACCCTATACTTTGTAAAATAACTTCTCGCTCATCCTCTTCTACTAGCTCTTCCGTAGAATCTAAACATATTATTAATAGTAAAAAAGTAAATATAGAAGATTTTAATAAATCTATAGATAATTGGGAGATTCCTAAAATTCATAAATCAAGAATTTATGAAATAAGTAAATTTAACATTTTTAAAATTGATTTCACTATTAAAACTAAAGAAAGAGATATCCAACTTTCAAAACCTCATGAAACGATACCTCTTCTTAACTTAAAATCCATTTTGGAATATAAAAGGAAACAATATAATTACATCCAAATTGGATTAATTCAAGTGGTATAAAACCATTAACAAAAGAAGGCCTAGATACTTCGATATCTATTGTTTAAGAGATATAAGGTTTGTAAATTTTCAAGATTCCTTACTTTCTTCTATTGAGTCAAGCTTATATAGTAGACCTATAAGTTTTGATTGTTACCCAAATTTTTCTATTTCTCTTCATGATAAAAATATTTTAAAATCTCTTATTTTACAAGTTAAAACTCACAATTATAGAATGCTAGAAAGATCTATTCCAATAGCTTTAATATATAAAATCCATTATAAAACTATAATCTCTGCTTTTTCTCCTAACAAACATAAACTAAATAGTAAAAAAGGAGAAACCTTACTTTTACTAATAGATCTTACTAGATCTAACATGGTAATACCCAGATCTATAAAATAGGAAGATAGAAATCTACCTAAAGAATGGATCTGAGAGGGAGTAGTAAAACCACAAACTCTAGAAAACTCAAAACCTAATACTGGGCTAAGAGAAATTACACAGTTCAGAGATGAAAAAGTAAAACTAAGTTTTAACAAAATAACAAGTGGGCATTTTTCTGATCAGTCTTCTTCATTAAGTACTGTTGAAATAGGAGAAGTCTCACAAATTCCTTCTATTATACACCTTCTATATGTAAATCCAGAAACCCAGGTATCTTTCTAATAGCTTAGGTTTTCAACTTCTCCCCTGCCTTCTTCCACCTCTTTCCAAAATGTGGATTATTCAATGAATATTCTACAATCGATCTATGTAAGACCTCAACCTGAACAGCAGGATGCTAAAGCTAAAAAATCTCCTCCTACTTCTCCTACCTTTTCTATAGTAACAGAAAATGTTAATAACGAATTAAATGTTATAGAAAAGAAGTTTGAAGTTAATAAAAAATTTCTTCATGATGATTTCTATTCTTTTGAAAATATAAAAAAAAAGAAACTAGTTCTTTAAAAATTTTCTAGAAGTAAGAAAATAGATTTAAAAAGAATTTTATAAATGTGTTTTTGAATTTAAAACACATATTCTTTTCTTTGATTGGTTTGAAATATATACTTCTCAAAACTAAATCTATTACCCTTTCAAAGAAAAAGAGAAATCAATCAATCTAGTTACTATTAGAAACAAAACTGCTGAATGGGAATTGTCAAACAATAATAATAAAATCTAGTCTGAGCATCCACCTTTTAGATCTTTAAAATTCAAACACTTGGAATAGACTGTTGAAGCATCACCTTATAAAATGGTCATGGAAAGAGCTAATGACAATTTTAAAAATATTATCTAACAAAATAATTTTACAAATATTCATCTTAGTACGATTTCTAAGCAATGAACTAGGATAGAACAAAAAAATAAAATCTCTATTGATTCCACTATTGATACAACAAGAAATGAAAAACTTAAAAATCCAGTTTTTAAACCATTTCAGATTTCCAATAAAAGTTTAAAAGACCTTAAGGACAATAGATCCGAGTTCATTCAGAGCTTAAAAGATCAGTTGACTAAAATAGAGGAAACTTCTTCCTCAAATGCCCAACCTGTTGTCCCTGACACTCCGCCTAACCACACACAAGCAAGTATTAGTGTCTTAAATAAAAAATCAGACAATGAAACCTCAAACTTAGATCGAAAGGTAAACAGATTATTTTGGCATAACCCACAACCTCTTTAAATAACTGTAGCTCCAAATATAGGTTTAGATAATAGACCAAATATCCTGAGCTAGTCTAGGTTTAATGCCACAACTATTTATGAATAGAATATCGATGGTATGTTCGAATATAACATCAATGGTTTGCTTTAATAAATGACCATGGCAGCTAATGCCTATAAAGCCCAATCTAACACCCCTGATAGAGCCATAGCAGAAATCCTAATAGCAGGATTTTCTGGTCAGTTAAAAGGATGGTAGGATTACTATCTTACCACGCAAGATAAAATGAACATTTTAGATGCTATTCGAACTACAGAAGATGGCACTCCTATCCTTGATGAGTTAGGAAACCCTATACCAAATGCGGTAGTCACCCTTACCTTAGCCATCTCCTTACACTTTATAGGTGATCCATCCCGTTTAACAGATAAAAATGCTGAACTTCTTTCAAATCTCAAATGTAAAAAACTTAGTGACTTTTAATACTGTAAAAATATCTTTTTAACTAGGGTAATGTTAAGAGAAGACTCTAACCAACCTTGGTGGAAAGAAAAATTTATTATTGGTCTTGGAACTCTTCTTAGTGAAAAGGTAAGAACTAGAATAAAAGAAACTTATGGCAATCCTATTCCTTATGAACAACTAACCTATGGTCTCTTAATAGGTTTTGTTCAATTTTGTTCAAAAAGAAGGGCTAAGATTTAAAAGTTTAAAAACACCTTAAATGGAAAATGAAAACAACGAAAAAGGAACTTGGTTCTTTTTGTAAACAATTTGAATTTTCTCCAAACATAGTTAAAAATTACGAAGGATCTTGTAAAAAGACTTTTTCAAAAAAGCTTAAATATAAAACTTACTCAAAACTAAGCAAAGAAGATTATTATAAATCCTCTAAAAAATTTTCTAAAAGAAAAGATACTAAAACTTCAAAACCAAACAACTTTTTGAAAAAGAAAAATGATTTTTCTAATGTAACTTGTTACAGATGTAGGGAAAAGGGTCATATTTCTAAATATTGCAGAATAAGTAAAAAATTAAATGAACTTTCTCTTGAAGAAACTATTTTAAATAAAATCCAAGCCCTCTTATTATCAAAAAATGAATCTAAAATAAATTCACCTACTGTTAATAGTGAAGAATTACAAGTAGATGAAATTGCCATAACTTCTTCTTCTGATTCGAAAGAAAGTCCTGTGTCTCTAAACGTTTTAACAAAAGATCAGGAATTCATTCTCGATATTCTAAAACATATTGAAAACCCATAAATACTAAAAGATTATCTTGAAAAGCTTTTAAAATCCCTTGAAGAAAAACCAGTAGAAAAACCCTTATCTTCTTTAATTGCACCTAAAACTTATGATCCAACCCAAATTTTGGCTAAATCTAAGTAAAAGATTGCTCAGCCTGTTTCTTCGATCCAAACTCTTCAAGAAGAAATTAAAATAATAAAACAAGAAGTAAAACTTTTAAAAGAAAAATAAGAAAAGGACTCAAAAATTCTCTAAACTGTTCTCTCTCAACTTATTGCAGATGCAATATAGAAATTGGAGAAACAGAAGAAAATAATCAAGATGT
>CANXYI010893902.1:0-11977 GCA_948208565.1 Hura crepitans
AGAGTTGTAAAGATAACGCTAACAAATAATAATGACCACATTGTAATGTGATTGAGAAGGGTATGATCTAGTTTATGAGAACATAATAACTCATATGACATGAGATATTGATTTTTGACATTGATACATGACCATTGGAACTAAAAGTGCATGACAACAATTTGTTAATAAAGTGTTTTATTAAATTGTAAATAATGAGGAATAGGTTGAAAGTGAGAATAAGTGATTAAAAGAGAAATAATAATTAATGGCCCATGTTAGCTAGACCTTTTACTAGATAGGTTGACCAGTTAACTAGGGAGTTAACACTTGCTAAGGGCTTGATCTATAAGGATCTTGACCAATAGTGTGGTGGCTATAGCCACTGGACTTTGATTTAAACTGCATGCTCCATATGGATTAATCCCTATTACCCACACTACTTTGCGAATTGGGAGGCCCATTAGGTTGATCCTTACTACTCATGTTGTTATAAATATTGGGAGGTCTACAAGGGCTGATCCCTACTATTCATTGATGTTGAGACTTATGATATTGGGCGGTCCATCAGGGCTAATCCCTGCTATGCCACTTTTTAGGAGGTCCACTTGGATTGATCCCTACCATTCAATATTGGGAGGTTCTACGGAGCTAATCCCTACTATTGAATTGATAGTGTTTATAGATGCCAAGGTCTAAAATATGGGCCATTGTATAAGATATATCCCATTATCTAAAGTTTGACAAAAATTTTTAAGTATTGGCCCAAAGAAATGTTAATAATGATAATTTAAAAGAGATGATATGATAAGGCAATAGGGAAAAAAATTGGAAATAGACTAATGAATAATATAGTGGACCTAATTACACAATAAAACATTTTAACATAATTAGTTAGATATATGAGTACAAATGGATACAAGCTTAATAATAGGTAACATGTATTGCATATGGAAGTAATAACATGCTAAAACTATCTTATAAACTAAACTTGATAGAATGAGAAATAGATAAATAAAAAAGTGTTATCACTCTAAACTATGTATAGGTGAGCATTTAAGGAAAAAGCTATAACATATTCTAATGACTAGAGTATCTATATAAGAAAGAAAATATGATATTTACGGTTACACATAATTATGTAATCATGTACTTATATAAGAATGGTGATAGGATAATGGTGACATAATAATGGTGCATGCTTAACCAAATGATCTTACATGCTTGCATGATGTGTGTGTAATACAATGTGTATTTCATTAAATTCACCACTGAGTGTAAACTCAGTGTATTAGTCTCTCCAATACCAAAGTATTAGTTAGTAGTTAGTAGCTCCACTTCAGTTAGTAGTGTAGTAGAAAACTATGAAATAAGGATGTGCCATTGATAGGAGTTAGGATAGTAGCACTCATGTATATAAGGGGTAAGGGCTTTAAAAGCTAATATGTATAGTCTGATATATTTAGAGAAAGTATTTTTGTTAAATTATATGGTAAGTTAGATTGTAAATTATATGACTTCTATATATTTATATGTTTATGATGATTTATTGACCTAATTAATGTGTATGTGCTTCACTGATTGAGATGTTGATAGGATGATAATATTGCTAATAATGATTTAAGGGTTAAATGAACCCGGTGACTGCAATGATATTAAAGTGGCTTTAAAAGTGTTTTTTTACAGGTTAAATATTTTAGAATTGTCACCCAGATAGCTACTATTCTATAAAAATTTCATTAACCTACAATATATAATTATTAACAACATTTTTTATAAGGTTAAACAAATATAGGATGGAATAGCATAAGGATGGGTGACCATCTATAAAGGTAACAACTCTTAGCTGATCTAAGTAAACGATTAAGTAGAGGGTGTTACATTAGGTGGTATCAAAGTGGGTTTAGGTGAAGAAATACATGAGTGCCATAGGGTGAAAAAGGTATTTTTGTGTTAGCTACATTGTTGCAGATCAGTACTCATTATTTATAAGTGTGAGATAAGAAAAGTAAGCATACTTCTAGTGACACATACATAAATATGATTGTGACAACCCTAGGTAGGGCATGAAATACAACTTGAAAGCATAGGAAAGGTGGAGGCAATTAATTTCCCACTATAAGATAAGTGATGAATTTGCTGAACCTATAAGATGACTCGAACACTTAAAGGAATATCATAAGGCTGAGTGGTTCTGGCAAACTAGAGTGTTGTAAACTATCAAATTATGACCTTTATGTAAGGTTAAGATATATTATATCATTCCATTAGCTGGGATAGAGTAGTGAATTTAGTATAAGGAGGATGACAACTAAATTGTGAGTATAGTTAGCCTTTTAAGAGGTTGAAGTTAGCTTATTATGACTTGTTGGTTTTCCTGAGGTGAATGGATGAAGAAGGGAAGGCTGAGTGAAAAGAGCCCCCTATTAACCTTATGTTGCGTAATTAACTTCTAATAATAAAGGACTCATGTAGATAAAATTTAATAATATGGTAATGAATGAATTGAATGTATCTAAATAGTAGCTAAAGAGAACAATTTAAACCCAATATTGGATGAGGTGTATACATGAGAGAAGTATGTGCAAGAAAAAAAGTTATGCTTGTAGAAAAGATATTTGATAGTGATGATAGAGATAAATGATTACAAAATTATTAGGCAATATGTGTATGCCTTGATGACTAGAACAATGAAAGCTGTAAGAGAGTGAGGAATGAATAAGGAAGGTAAAGAGTAATTAAGATAACACTTGAGATAGTAAGTTAAATAAGGAGACATTGTAAGATATTTAGGTAGGAAACAAGTGGATAATAAGTAAAGTGAGTTTAAAAAAAGGGTTACAAAGGTCAAAAAAGATGAAATAATTGAGAAACCTATCAATGGCCCTAAGGATGAGGGCTATCCTCTATGTTGATGATACATATGACATTGGGGCTGGGTTATGCATTAATTGTCACCATATGTATATCGACACTTTGCATACCTGCATTATTACATTTGCATTGCATCTCTCATCATACATGTAAAGCTGTAGCTCAGGCATGGCATATATTTAGCCCTAATATGAAGGGACTTAATAGGATTACATGGATAGTGATGTGTGAGGGGATGGTAAGTGAAGAGATAAAAGAGGGATAGAGTGGGTTAATTGTGACAACCTTAGTTAAGGCATGAAATACAACTTGAAAGCATGGGAAAGGTAGAGGCAATTGATTTTCCATGGTGAGATAAGTGATGAATTTGTTGAACCTATGAGATGACTTGAACATATAGAGGAATAACATAGGGCTGAGTGGTCATGGTAGACTAGAGTGTTGTAAATTGTGAAATTATGTCCTCTGTGTAAGGTTAAGATATATTATATCATTCCATTAGTTAGGATAGGGTAGTGAATTTAGTATAAGGAGCATGACAACTAAACTTTGAGTATAGTTAGCCTTTAGAGAGGTTAAAGTTAGCCTATTATGACTTGTTAGTCTTCATGAGGTGATTGGATAAAGAAGGGAAGGTTGAGTGAAAGGAGCCCTATATTAACCTTATGTTGTGTAATTAACTTCTCATAATAAAAGACTCAAGTAGATAAAATTTAATAGTATGGTAATGAATGAATTGAATGTATCTAAATAGTATCTAAAGATAACAATTGAAAAATAATATTGGATAAGGCATGCATACATGAGAGAAGTATATGCAAGAAAAAAAGTTATGCCTATAGACAAGACATTTAATAGTGATGATAGAGATAAATGATTACAAAACTATTAGGCAACATACGTAATGCATTGATGACTAGAACAATGAAAGGTGTAAGAGAGTGAGGAATAAATAAGGATGGTATAGAGTAATTAAGATAACACTTGAGATAGTAAGTTGAATAAGGAGACATTATAAGATACTTAGGTAGAAAACAAGTGGATAATGAGTAAAGTGAGTTTAAAGAAAGGGTTACAAAGGTCAAAAGAGATGAAATACTTGAGATACCTATGAATGTCCCTAAGGATGAGGGCTATCCTCTTTGTTGGTGATGCATATGACATTGAGGTTGGGTTATACATTAATTTTCATTATATGAATATCGACACTTTGCATTACATCTCTCATCATACATATAAAGCTATAGATTAGGCATGACATACATTTAGCCTTGATATGAAGGGACTTAATAGGATTACGTGGATAGTGAAATGTGAGGGGATGGTAAGTGAAAAGATAAAATAAGGGATAGAGTGGGTTAAGATGAATTGGGTTAAGGAAAAAGGGGTGATATCCTTGAACTTAAGATAGGACTGAATTTAGAGTGAAGAGAGAAAGGTATTATAATTGTGAAGTTGCTTAGGGAAGAATAATAAGTACTGAACAACGAGAATTGAGAAGATATAATTTAGGAGATATAGCTTAGTGAAACCACCAGTTAGAACAAATTGTAAGTTATATATACATGAGGAAACATGGCGAGTGCTAGGAAATTTGAATGCTTAGGTGTCAAGGAGCACTAATTATCTCTTAAAGGGGAACCAGGATGACAAAATTTAATAGGCTAAGAAACCTTACAAATATTATAGAAATTAGGGTCCTTGAGAATTGATGAATTATTAAAAGAAAAAGTAAGAATTGAGGATTTAATAAAGTAACACTAAGAAAGGTGTGAAATTATGTAAGGCATTGATGTTACAGAAGTTTGATGAAATTAGAAAGGTAAAATGAGGTACTTATTCTAGTGTAGCTCAAGTTCAAAATAGGGATTGATTTTATCAAGAAATATATTTCAACATAGACTAGGAATCATGTTGATGTGAGGTGAAGAGGTGACCATAGATGCACCTCGAGGCACTTGAAAGGATATAAAGACTTTTGAATTAAGGAAATGTAGTAGCCATCATTGCCTTTAAGGTATGGAGGCACTATTGATATGGTAAAAACCATAATGTTTATATAGATGCAAGAATCATAATGCATTTCTATATAAAAAGTTAAATGTGAAATCACTATTATGAAAATCACCATACTAAGTACCAGATTATAAAACATAAATAGTGAGGTAGTGTTCATGCAACTATAAGTAGAACTTCAGTTAGTGCTATGTGCATAAACAATAAGCACAAAAGAATTATCTCACATATAGAATTAGTTAGATTAAAGAGGGAAAGTTAAGAAGTTTGAATCTACGATTGGCATATATAAATATTATCTTCACACATTGTATGCTGGAGACATACATAGGTAAAAATAGGCCTTACTAGCCAATGGATAGAAATTAAGAATGGAGTTCTTTGTGAACTACCCATGATTCAAAAATAGAAATGAATGAGGAATTGCTTGAAGCATTGTGATGAAGCTATGGATTGTGTTTAGAATAGGTGCGATATTTTAGAGCTATTGCATTTAAACGAATAGTATAAAACCTTAAGAATGAAACTGGGATTAATGGTCACGATCAGGCTAATTTAATATTGATGTTTTGTGAACTATAATATAATAAGAGGTGTGGAATACCACTTAATTGGGAAAGAGACCAAATGATTATAGGATGAATAGAGATGTATATAGAATTGTAAGGATCATGTGATAAAAAGGATAGGAGACATACCGCTTTACTAAGAGATATTGTAAATCAAGAGAGAGAATAACATAAGTTAAAACCCATTGATTTATAGGAGATTATAGGATCGATGAGATTGGGAATGAATTACTAGCACTATTGTTAAAAGTACAGTAATTATACAATATACACTAAGCATTTGTACTGGAAAGAGATAAAGTTGAACCCCTTCATGTGATATTAATGTAAAACATCTAAATAGAGGTGAGACTACTATATAATAAGTGACTTATGTAAATCCTACAAAAGAAAGTTAAGCAAATGAGAACTCAATTAATATTACAATCGAGAGTGCATAGAAGTAAAATAAGGGAACCACTTAATAGACTAAAAGGTGGGTAAAAGATCAATGACATTATTGATGATTTCGAGGAAATTTTGAGGATGAAATTTCTTAATAGGAGAGGAATTGTAATGCCCGTGAACCTCGATTCCATGAACTAAGTAACTCGAAGTGTGAATAGTGCTCTTTGAGCAACTGGGTTCCATTAAGGTCATTGAAGGGGGGAGTATAGGTCATAAAACTTTGATGGGCCAAAATATGATGAAAATAAAATAATTAAAACTTTTAGCAAAATTAATAAATCATTTCATGTCAAGAACTAGTGAATAGTGGCTTAAGTTGTACTGAGCCTTAAAAAATGGTTAGGATATGCTTGGACTAACCCGAAAATAGCATGACTTGAAGGTTAAAAATTCCAATGAGCCTGATGGTGGTGAAATCAGAATTTTTTATGCTCATTTTGTATTTTATTAAATTTCTTAATTATGCAACTGAATAGTTCACCTAATTTCCCTTGGAATTTGGGCCTATGATTTTATGAACCCTTTGATTTAGAGTTTTGAGAATTTTTGGTGCAAAAAGAAATAAGTTTAAGGACTGTAACATTTAATTTTCATTTTTGAAGATTTAAACATAAATAGAATGGATTGGGGTCATCTGATTGCCATGTGGCATAATCATTGCCATCTAACATCATAATATAAATAGGTTAGTATGTGTGTGCTTACATGGGATGAAGATAAGTCATCTTATCCCTCACACTCCCATAAAGTCAATGCCATCTCTATGGTTTCTTTCCTCCCTTTTTTCTTCTTCTTTAACCCTAAAATAAGGCTAATCCTTATAAATAAACCCTTAAATCATGCCTCTATAATCTCTTAAGCAAGGTTCTAGTGAAAGAAATTCAAAAGGAGGTCTAATTTGGGAGAAATCAATAATTGGTGAATAGAGTCACTTTGGTGAGTAAGTGGTTTCTTTCAAGGTTTCTTATTTTTATTAGAGGGTATATGAGGTGTGGATGATTCCTATGTAAATTGATTTTAATTTAGAGCTTTCTAGATTTTTGTAAAAATTTTCTAAGCTAAAATCTAATATGTTTATAGGGTAATGGTGGAATGGATAGAGGAATAGAAAACCAAGGGTTCTGGAGTGCAATCAGAATGTTTTAGAGTCTGTTGTAAGTGAATTTAACATCATATGCATTGTGTGTTGATTGTTGTGTCATTTATATGTTAATGTGTATGTATGGAAGTAATGAGTTAGACATTTATGTTATGCATTATGCTTGGTGAATGTATGTGTGGAGTCTAGGGAAAATGATGAGCATGGATGCTTAAAGGAATGAGAAGAAAATAACATGCATGTGTGTGAATAAGTGATGGTTAAATTGTATGTGTACAAAGAATATGTCTATATGTGTAGTTGAGTTGTATATGGAATGTAACTAAATTGGTGAGATAAAGGTAGGCGTAACTAAAATGAGGAGCTCATGAGAAGTTGCATGTATATATGTTTTGACCTGATGGCTGAGAGGTATATAAAACAATATATATGTATATGTAAGTGTAGGTGAAGGTGTATGGCATAAATGAGATGGCAATTTAGTAACGAATAAGAGTGAAGTGTGGAGCTAATGAGCAAGTAAATATGTGTGTGTGTCATCATACAATGGTTGGATGGAATGCTTGTGGTAGAGACATATGTAAATATGGGATTAAATATGTAAGACTTAAAAATAATCTAACTAGCTAATATAAGCACGACTGAATGAAAGATTGATAAGAAACCTTAAGTGTGTGGTTACTTGTGTGTGTGTGATGATTAAATAATCAATAATAGGGTAATATGGTTTTGTAAAAATAAGTGAACAAAGAAAAGGACTAGTGTACCTGTATTGTGTTAGTAAAGGTAATTAAACAATAAATATAGGTGAGATGGAAGTAAATAGAGACAAATAGAGATTATGGTTAAATGACTCACGTTTATAATGTGACTAGGGAAGATGATTATGTGGAGAAAAAGTAATTAGCCAACACAAAAAGCTAAATATGTAATGTTAGTTAATTGTAAGCTTTAATACATAAGTTGTATGAAGTGAGACACTAGATATATGGATTAATGTGACAATCTAAAGTAAGAGATGGGAATAATAGTAGAATTGCAAAGATAATGCTGACAAGTAATAATGACAACATTATAGTGTGACTGAGAAGTATATGATCTAGTGTATGAGAATAGAAGGACTTATATGACATGAGATATTGATTTTTGACAGTAATATATAACTACTAGAACATAAAGCGCACAACGAAAGTTTGCTAATAAAGTGTTAGATTAAATTATAAATGATGAGGAATTGGTTAAAAGTGAGAATAAGTGATTGAAAGAGAAATAAGAATTAATTGCCTATATTAGCTAGACCATTTAGTAGATAGGTTGACTAATTAACTAGGGAGTTAGTAGCTACTAAGAGATTGACCTATGAGGATCTTAGCCTATAGTGTGGCGAGTGTAGCTGCTGGACCTTGATTGAGCCTACTCACTTTGGATTTTGAGAGGTCTATATAGATTGATCCTTACTGCCCAGTCTACTTTGGGTATCGGGAGGCCTACTAGGCTAAATCCTATTACCAATTTTGTTGTGGATTTTAGGAGGTCTATTAAGGTTAATCCCTGCTATCCACTGATGCTGAGACTTAGGATATTAAGAGGTCCATCGGGGCTAATCCCTACTATCTAACTTTTTTAAAGGTCTAGTTATACTAATCCCTACCATTAGGTATTAGGAGGTTCTATGGAACTAATCCTTACAATCAGATGGATGGTGTGTATAGATGCCAAGGTTTGAAATATAGGCCACTGTGCAAGATAGATCCTATTATCTAGTGTTTGATAGAGTCTCCCAAGTATAGGCCTAAAGTAATATTAATGGTGATAATTTAAAAGAGATGATATTATAAGGCAATAAGGCAAAAATTAGAAATAGACTAATGAATAATATAGTGGACCTAAATGTATAATGAACCCTGTTAATGTAATAAGTTGGAGATATGAGTACAGATTGATACAACCTTAATGCTAGGTAACATACATTGCATATGGAAGTAATAACAAGTTAAAACTATCTTATAGACTGAACTTGATGGAAAGAGAAGTATGTAAACAAATAAGTGTTATGGCTCTAAATTAAAGGTAGGTGAGAATTTAAGGAAGAAGCTATAACACACACTAATAACCTTAGTATCTATGTAAGAAAGAAAATATGATAGGGATGGTTGCACATAATTTAATAATCATGTACTTACATAGGAGTGGTGATAGGATAATGGCAACATGATAATGGTGCATGCTTAATCAAATAATCTTGCATGCTTCCATGATATGTGTGTTATATAATGCATATTTTGTTAAATTCACCACTAAGTGTAAACTTAATATGTCGGTCTCTCTAATGTATAGGTATTAGTTGATAGCTAGCAGCTCCACTTCAATTAGCAGTGTGGTAGGAAACTTTTAAAGAAGGATAATAGCACTTATGTATAGATGGGGTGATAACTTTAAGAGCTAATACATATAATCTAATACATTTGAAGTATTTAAGATAAACTATATGGAATGTTAGATTATAAACTATGTAACTCCTATATATTTATATACTTCTAATGATTTATTGACCTAATTGATGTGTATATGCTTCATTAATTGAGATGCTGATAGGATGATAATATTGTTGAGAAAGATCTAATGGTTAAATGAACCTAGTGACTGATGATATTAAAGTGGGTTTAAAAGTATTTTCTTGCATGTTAAATCTTTTAGAATTGTCACCTGAATAGTCACTATGCTATCAAAATTTCATTAACCTACAATATATAATTATTAACAGCATTTTTTATAAGATTAAATGAACACGGGTGGAATAACATAAGGATGGGTGACCTTCTGGGAAGTTAACATCTCTTTTTTTATCTAATTAAAGGATTAGGTAGGGGGTATTACAAAGTTTGTTTTTCAATTGGGTCAATTAGGTGATTAATTTAGAGTTATGAATGTTTAGTTGATAAATTAAGTGTAATTATGTGATTAATGTTATTTTTAATGGATTTTTATAAGGAAGCAAATTATGGAGTTGTTAAAATGAATGAAGGATGATGATCTAATGAAATTAATAATGAGATGATGAAGAATTAATGGATTTAAGCACATGAGGTACATGTATTCCTATGTTATGGAGCTTATATTTCCATAATAGTGTTATGTGGTCTATCTTTATTGTTATGATTTGATGTATAAAATTAGTAATACATACATGTAATTATGTTCTAAATGAAATGATAGGGATGAGTAAATGATGAAGAAAAAATGAGGTGGGTGGAAATCTTACTGAGGCCGAATGGTGTAGTATGGGGAAAAAGAAGAAAATAAATGATATAATGGCACAACTAACATGAAAATAGTTAGAAATGTGTGAAAATACTCATAGAAATGATAATATAATTGGAATAGACATTTTTGCTTGGCTAGCCATATGTAGAATGAAAAATAAGAAGCTTAAATTAATGACACTTAAGTGTATGGAAAGTGAAGAAATAAAAATATATACTATGAATGATATAGGTAAAATTGTTACATGGATTATAATATAGTTATAGTTATATTAATAAGAAGGAAAATTAAGATAATTAGTGAGATTAAGGAATTAATGGAATAATTAAGAAATGATAAATGTAGATATATGTTATGAATAAATAGGTAAAGAAAAAGAATGTATTTATATTTAAACATTGAAAGGAAAAGAAAATAAGAAATATGTATATTTAAAACTATATAAGAAGTACATAAATAAAAAAGGAAATTGTATTAATTAATTAAGTATAATAATGGGGTTAATTAAATAAACACGTAATTGATGAAATAAAGATTATCTAAGTAAGAAGTGTAAATAAGAATTTTACAAGTATCTTAATTAGTATATGATAAATATGTTAAGAAGAAAATAGGTAAATGGGATTATGTGTACTTATCAAGAATAACAAATTAATCATACAAGTAAGTAAGTAAGATGATGCACATAAATAGTAGTCAAATTTATATTTGACAAGAGTTAGAAATATATGAACATGTACATATAAATTCATTAAAAGAGTTAATGGAATTAAAGTAAATATAGTACAAAAAATAATAAAGGAATATTTAGAAAAGTATCAAGTAAAACAAGAGAGAATGAAACAAGGAAATACAAGGTACTTAAAAATCATTAAGAAAATTAGTGAATATGAGTAGCCTACCTTGAAGAATAGGTTCATAAAAATACGAATATAAATATTCAAGAGAGAAGATGTAATTAAATAAAATAGCTTAAGTAAATTATATATATGAAATGCAAATATTAATTATGTAAAATAATAAGGTACATGCAAATATAATGGTTATAAATTATAGTTTTGAAAATGTTCAATTTTCTTAATCATACATAGTGAAAAAATTAAAAATTTGAAACTAGTAGAGATATTGGACTTGAAAATTTTAAAATGCATATTAAATAATAAAGCTAATAGTGTTTCATGATTTATCGTAAAGGATGATAGTAGATTCCTTCTGTGAGCTCTTCTCATCGGGTTATCACAAACTATAGTGATCCTTTTTTAGGAACACCTCTAAGGTAATCCACACAAGAAGTTCTTAAAAGAGATCAACTTGAAAATCCAAGTGCTAGTAGGCTTTTCAAACAAACAAAGGAAGAAAAAGAAATTTATTTGTTTCTAATTATTCTATATGGCAATTTCTACTATTGAAAATAAGCATATGGTGGTAGTAGCTATAAGGGTTATTTATATTTTAAATAAACCCTTTTTATTTTAGATTTGAATAGTTAAAATCTACCCTATGTTGGACCATAATGCACCCACATATTAGGCCCTATTTAGCCTTACGCGTATAAGCCTTTTAATGGGCTTATGTGCAATCTGCTTTGGCCCTCACTTTCACTAATCCTATATGGTACTTATAAGCCCCATTTTGGATTAATAATCACTCTAATTTAAGGCCTTTAAACATTTTAAAGACCATAAAAATATTAAATACAATAGTAATTAAAATTTGTAGTCAATAAGGC
>CANXYI010894146.1:0-26786 GCA_948208565.1 Hura crepitans
TTTATATTCATAAAAGATGAATGGTGGAGGTTATTTGGCTATGATGTTCCAAATTGCAAAAGTTGGCTATTAGAATTCTTGGTCAAACTGCTGCTTCTTCTAGATGTGAGCACAATTGGAATGTGTTTAACGTATCCATACTAAGAAGAGAAATAGATTGGAGCATAAAAGATTAAATGACCTTGTTTATGTTCACTATAATTTGGGATTGAAAAATAGGTAACTTATTCTTTTGTCCATGTAATATGTATGTATTTGTATTTATATTTATATTTATATTTTTTTCAAAGTAATGTTATTACTCATATTTATTAGATTGTCAATGTCCAAGAGACCTTACAGTCCAATTGATTATGAATGTATTGATAAAACTGAGTTTTGGATTGTGGAAAAAGAGGAAAAAGGGGAACTTGATTATGATGAGCTTAAGAATATGATTGAAGAAGAAATTCCAAAAGATATTAGAGAGTCAAGTGTTCTAGGTTTATTAAATTTATAATAATTATACTTGGTTATATATATATTGATTTTTCTTTAAATAATTGAAAATTGTAAGAAATTTATTCAATTATATTTTGTATTTTTTAGATATTGAAGAGCATGATTTCAATGCAATAGAATCTGGAGATAGAGATGGAGATGGCAATGGAGATAAAGATAAGGATAATGATAAAGATGATGAGTGATGAAGATAATTATGTTCTATGTTCTTAAACATTTAATGCTTTTTTTTGAATATTTGATACTTATGTTTAATGAGTTATTATAAATGTTTCAATGTTTGGTTATAATTATACTTATGTTAATATTAGTTATTTATGTTGAATGGCTTCAAATTAATATTTATTTATAAAAAAAATAAAAATTTGGTTCAATCCGATCCGATTGGTCAGACCATGACTTAGTTGGCTATCCCATCTGATCTCCGATCTGGTTTTAATAACATTGAGAAACACTAGTGTTTATTTTTAGAGAAAAGGGCACATTTTGCTTCATTATTTTACAAAATGGAACAATTATATTTTTATATGATTTTTAAAAAATCTTTTTAAGCTTTTATATTATGTTGAAATCAGTGTTTTCAAAATCGAATAGATTGAACTGGGAACCGATGGCTAATTCGGTCTGGTTCGATATCTGAAATCGGAATAGAATGAACTAAAAAATCCGATTTTTGTAAAAAATAATTGATTCAAAAGAAAAATCAATGATTTCTTAAGCAAATCAGTTCGGTTGGTTCATTGTAGAAACCAATTATAATATGATAAAAAATACTTTTGTTTGGTATAGTTGCTTTAACATTGTTGCACCTTCCATAGAGGTGTTGGGTTCAAAACCCACCAAAAACCTCTTTTTCATATATATATATATATATATATATGTCTTAAAAAAATGTCTTTTTTATTGTGCTATAATGAATGACTACTCATAACTAAATTCTATCTATTATAGATGGATAAATTCTATATGTTGCGGAAGGGTTCAATCTATCTAGTGTGTGTGTGTGTGTGTATCGCAACAAAAACATCTTTTTTATTATGTTATAATGGATGACTACTCATAAATAAATTTTATTTGTTATAGATGGATGAACTCTATATGTTGTGGATGGGTTCAATCTATCTAGTATTATTATTCTATTCAAAACCTATTTGATAGGCTTCTCTTTACCTATATATACACATTCCGTATCGTTCAGTAAACACAAAATAAATAATAAGAGAATTCATATTTCTCACTTTACTCTATATTTTTCTTTTTAAATTTATTTATTTACAACACGTTATCAGCATGATTAAGCCTCCATGAATATTATAAGAAGTCAATGGTTTGCTACAACCTGACTTGAAGAAAATGTTTTATTTTAGAAGAATTAAATGGTAAGCAAATCTAAGATTTATAATTTATTTTGGTGAATTTTTTTCTCCTCTCAAATATATAAATGTTATTAAAATTTTAGTTTTATTTTTATATATTAACCAAAGAGATTATGAAAATTTATTAATCTTTAATTTTTTTTAAAAATGCTAAGTTTTAAATGACTCATTGTAATATATTTTTATTGTGATATTTTATTTATTAATATTAATTTTGATATCATGGTACTCACCCATGATTAGAATAGATAATGTTATTACAAAAATTAAAATAATTTTTGATGAATCAACAACTGATTATCTATTGCAAATATTTTTAAAAATATTTTTGTATTCAATAGGCCACGGATTTTCAAGAATGAAAATAAAATTCAATAAAAGCAACGACAAATTTGCGACAAAAATTCCATCAAATCTTAAAAAAATTTTACACAATCAGATTTCATTAATTTCGGATAATACAAAATATAACTTGATTTGATTAAGTTATAACAGTTTTTTTTAACATTTTATTAACTTTGAACAATTATTATATTTCAATTTTTTGCTATATTGCACATTGATATTTGCATTTGCATATATTTTTTTGATCTATTAAATATATTTATTTTATATAAAATGATTTATTATTAATATTTAAGGTGCATATCATTTTTCAATATTGTGTAAAATTAATTTAAAAGTTCTAAAAGAGCTTATAATATTTATTAAAATGCAACTTATTATGAAAATGTCCAAAAATAAGTTTATTAATTTTTAAAAATATGCGTAATAATGATTATCAGTTTGAGATAGAAATATAATTTGAAGAATTTTATATATCACATAAATAATATAATTTTATAGATTTTAAATTTATTATGATATAAATAGTAGTGAACCTGAGGTTTATTTGAAATAATAATACTCTTTACTGAAAACCTGAAGTTTGATTGAGATAGTAATACTAATAATAAATCTAAAGTTATTAATTATTACTAATATTAATAAACCTAAAGCTTATTAATTGATAAAAACATTAGTAAACCTGAAGTTTATTAATTGATATAAATAGTCGTAAACTAGAAGTTTACTGATTAGCACTAACATTAGTAAACCTGGAGTTTACTAATTGACATTAACATTAGTAGACCTGAAGTTTACTAAATGGCAATAATATTAAGAAACCTAAATGTATATAAACTAGAAATTTATTTATTGACTCAAATTTTATACATAAACCCGAAGTTTATTTATTGATATAAATTTTATATGTAAACTTGAAATTTACTTATGGACTCAATTTTTTTATGTAAATTTGAAGTTTACTTATTAACTTAAATTTTATATATAAATTCAAAGTTTACTTATTGATACAAATTTGGTACATAAACTTGAAGTTTGCAGATTCAAATACAATTGATTATATGATATTAACCAGTTTGACCATCCTGAGTCAATTATAATGCAATAATTATTGAGAATTTGTGTGTATAAAAAATTAGAAGATTCTTTAGTTTAAGAAATTCCCATGTTGCTATGTATTCTTGAAAAATATTGAATTCCATTCTTTTTGGAATACATAAATTAATAATGTGGGCCTACCATCTACCATGAGACTATTCAAATTTTATATAATTTAATGAATGCATTTGTAAAATAGTCATATGTATATTTATCATAAACTCACAGCCTATAGTTTGTGAGATTGTTTAATTAAGTGCACAAATTCCAAGCTATGTTCAAGATGGTTTTTCTTGATAATGCTAGTGATATTATATTACAAGCTTTAAATAGTTGTTTGATGTAAAAAGCCTGTTATACATATTTATATTCAAAACTCTAGCAAAATTATTAAATGTCTCTAATTAGTTGCTAGATAGTTTTTATGAGAACAAACTCTCATTTTCATATGAGACCAGGCATTATGCCATTAAAATAATAAATTCTCTCTCATTATAAGTGATATTTGTTTAAAGATTATAATTTTGATTGAAAGTTTTACAAACATCAAGAGAAGAGATAATCAGCTGAAAATAGAATAATAAATACATTATCATGAACTAGAAGTTCAAAAGATCCTCATATTATGAACCATAAGTTTCATATTGTGAATCAAAAGTTTAAAGAATAATTAATTATGATACAAAATGTATTTATTGATTAAGATTTACTGAATCTTGTATATAATAGTTGTAAAATATTCCAATTTAGAAAAATGTCCTAGTAGAATAATATGTTATACAAATTATTCTATTCCAAATAAATAAATCGTTGAAAAAGATGGTCATATTATGGAGACAGATACTCTTAAAAAGACCCATGACATAACTAAATTTTAAAACCTCAGAAGCAGTTCAGGTACTTGAAATTATTGAAGAGATCTTAATATATTATGTCATTGAAAGGAATTAAAAAGATAAAGTTGTCGACGACAGTTTTGCATATGTTAATAATTATATTTTTAGCAAAGTAATGATATTTAAACTAAATTTATTGAAAAATATAGACTAAAATGAAAAATTACGATTTAATTAGAATTGCAATTCATTCTAAGATATGAATATTTTAGACATGTAGTTTGAATACTTGAGTTTGGATACCTGTTGAGGTATATATTGATATATAGTCTATTTACATGCCTCATCACTTGATAATAAATTTATGTGAAAATTTTTGAAGCATTTATAATGCTTAAAGCATATCAAATTGTCAAATGTTTATTCCATATGATTTAAACTTGGTCCACATGATATAGACCGTAATTTTTTATAATTCAAATATTATTAAAACTCTCAAAGAGTTAAAAGTTATTCATTATGTAACAAAAGACTTTAATGAATTATATATTTTTTAAATTAAAATTTATCTTGGCTTGGAGACCGAGCATTTATCAGTTGATC
Source organism: Hura crepitans (assembly GCA_948208565.1). NCBI lineage: Eukaryota > Viridiplantae > Streptophyta > Magnoliopsida > Malpighiales > Euphorbiaceae > Hura > Hura crepitans. The sequence continues at coordinate 4,760 of CANXYI010894146.1, forward strand.
AAATTTTTTAATGAGTAAATAAGAATTTTTACATATCAACTGAGTACTTAAATAGTGATATTAGTCCTGAAGTACCAGTTTTGCTATTAATGCAATTTGATCCATACATAAGGTAATCATGAAGTGATTTTATTGCATTTAGTCTATTTCTTGAAGTGAATAAAATGCTTGATTACAACTATATTAATAACATTTTTATAATAATTTCTATTTTGTAAAGTTAATCATAATCTCACCATTAGAAGTGGAAGATGATAATAGTTTCATTACTAGAAGTGAAAAATGAAGAGAATGGTGAAACTATTTAAGAATTATATGGTTATGTACCTACAGTACGTATGACCATACTGATTAAGTTCTATAAAATGTCCATCTAAAGAAATGGAATAACATGGAGATATTGTATATCTATGTGAAAGTATAACCACATCATACAATTTTACAAGATAAAACCTTAGTTGTGATTCTTTAATCAATGCATTAATAATTATAATGCACGCTTTAAGAACATATCTAGAAGATATGCATTTAATGTATCTGGAAGATATATGATTACAAATCCAGAAGATACGTGGTTTACATATCCAGATGATATGGGATTTATTTTTAGAAAGAAAAAGGGATTTTGATGGTATTTGTTAACATTCTATGCACATATCTCAAATATGTGAATTATTATTATCATTAGGAAAAAAAATACACACTTTATTTTTTTCTCTTAACCAAGGTTTTGTCCCATTGGGTTTTCTTTGTAAGGTTTTTAATGACGTAGCTTATTATGTGTATTATAATTATTGTGTACTATTTTTTCTTCACTAAGTCTTTGTCCCATAATGTTTTTTCTAGTAAGATTTTAATGAGACACAGATTTGATAATGGACATTTAAGGGGAGGCATTATAGATTCCATGAGTTATAGATGTCTGTAGACCCCCAAATTTAATGATATAGCTCATTGTAAGAAAAAGATAAATGGCCATATTCATACATTGTTGATTGCTGCTGAAGGACATCTTTAAAGTTTAATAGCAAATTAATTTAAATTGCACTTTAAATGTTGTCGCACCTAACTCCTTGAGGAGTAAAGTGTGGTTAGCACCTAAGGAGACTTCAATGGATGTAAAGTAGAGTTGCCACCAATCGATTTGATTGCGATCGGGCACTAGTTTTTATTTGTGTTTAAAGGTTCGGGGTTAATCATATATAGGTAAGGTATTAGGCACTCTATACATATTTATTTATGATAAGACTTGTTTGATTAATAATTTATTTATCAATTATTTTTTTATCAATGCATTTTATTTATGTACTTAAAATTTTATTTTTTATTCTTGATTTTTTTACTTTAACATAACTAGCCATCGTTATTTTTTTATTCTTTTTCTAGGGACCATTGATTAATATAAGCTTAGTAAAGAAAGAAACATTTTAAATATCAATAAAATTTGTTTATTATAGTTTTTCTTTAGAAACATTTTAAATATCAATAAAATTTGTTTATTATAGTTTTTCTTTATATGATGAAATCATAAAATTATTAAATATTTAAATGATCCATATGAACACATTTCACAATTTATCAATATCCAAATTTTATTTATTATTATTCAAGAGATTTTTTTCAGATAGTTATTATCTTTAATTAAATATTGAAATTCCTTAAAGAGCATCATTTCCTTCTATTTTCATAAAAAATTGACTAATGTTAAAAGACTTATTGATATATTCAAAAACAAGGGTCACAAATATTACTTGCGATTTTTAATGTATATAATTCTACTATTTCTTTTAGAATACAACTTTTTTAAAAAAAAAATTTAGCGCTTCAAATTTTGTTTGAATAAATTTAATCATTTTATTTTATTATTATATTGAATCCTTTAACTGTTTTATAATTTTAATTTAGAATTCGATGTTTTTGCTTATATTCTAACCTAAATCACTTCTTAGCTTTATTCCATTGTATATATTTCCTTTATTAAATTTTTAACCTATTATGATTATTTGGTGACTAAATAAGTTATTTACAAATGCACACTTAATAATGAGATTCCTATTTTTTTAAAAAATAATTTATGGAATGTGAATATCTTTTAATTGTTAAACATATAAAGCTAGTTTAATTACAAGTTTATTAGGGTCTCCTATTTATAGAAACTTAAATGTATAATTACTATAAGTAAATTAATTCTTCATGACTAGTCTCATTTTTATTTATGAAATCTCGTAATCTATTCAGTTTTCATTTTATTATTTTTTTAAAGAAAATAGATAATTTAAGTCTTTAAATCAATAAGAAATATTTGAGAGGATCAGAATGCATTGAACAATATTTATATTTAGTATTTATTTAAAATTTTAATTTCATTCTTTAATGATATTTTGATATATATTCTTTAATTCTAAGACGTGTTATTTCTAAACATCAATTAATTATTATTATTATTATTTATTAATTATAAATAGCTAATCCTAATTTTAATTTGAGGTTAAAATTTTCATTATTAAAAATTTTTAAAATGTTATTATTGAATGATCACATATACATGTATTATTAATACGAATGAGGGCCAATTAATTAAATATTAATTCATTTAAAATATTTATATTTATTAAAAGATAAGATTAACCTTAGTCTAATTCATTTGTCTAAGAAAACCTTAAGGGCAAATAGATCTTTAACCATCATATAAAAACCTACTTTCTTCTTTTCCACTCATCCTTTCTTCCTTTTGTCGACAACTCATGCATTCCTCTTTTCTTTCTTCTTCTGCCTTTACTCTCCTCTAATCCTTTCCTTTTCTTCTTTTCTTTCCTCTTCTTGCTGTTTTCTTCTTATTTTTTGTTATTTTAACTTAGATGCCTCACCATCTCCTCTATTCTTTCCTTTTGAACTCTAGTGATAGTTCATTCTTTCTCTTCTATTCTAATGACTCTTTTTGTCTTTTTTCCATAAAAGAGAGAAAACCTAAGCTTCTTAGTTCCTTCTAAATCCGATCCATATTTTCGAATAACCCTATTTCCCTGACTCTATTACTGTAAAATTTATTAAAGCTAAAATTTCGATGAACATGAGAGGGAATCTTTAGGTTTTCAAGGGCCTATATTGAGTTTTAGCTTGGATTTCGATTTGCTTGTCAGTTTTAAGGTATATAAAAAAACTGATTTTTTTGTCTCTTTTCTATTATGGATCATTTTTTTTAAATTCAAATTGGTTTATTAATCATAGAGTTTCTTTTTTTTTTTTCTATTTTTTTCGAATCCAAGGAAAGAAAAGGATTTATTTCTTCAATATGTATATTTATTAAAGATAGACTCAATCGAGTAAGATTTTTTTTTTTGCTTTGATGATTTGTTTGCATATTATTCTTTTATTTGTTATTTCGTTTTATTTTGTTAAAATCTCTGTTTTTTTACGGGTCTTATATTTTTCCATTCGTTTGCATGTCCCTTTTTATATATTTTTTATTTAAGTCTAATCCTTCAATGGTAAATCTCTAAATTTCTACAAATATACATGGCTAAATTTTGGTCCAAGTTTTTGATTTGATTTCCTTTTATTGCAGTGTACGCATGCTTCAGCATAAGTAGAGGGGTTACCGAAATTAGGTACCCTAATTTCCTTATTTTCATTTGTCTATTATTTTCATTTTTTTTATTTTTTTTATTATTTTTTTGAGGTGCGTTGCATTTTGGTAGAATATTCATACATGTTAGACTAGGATATTATTGTTTGGAGATGAATATTTTACTTTTTTTATTTTAATCCAGTTACATGTACCTATGATTAACTTTGAATTTATTGTTTTGATATTAATGCAAGAAAGTATTTGATACTTTAAGGAAAAAATTTTCAAATTTAGACTTGAATTTTGAACAGAAGCAAAGCTTTTACTTTTGCAATTATATTTTTTTATTATTTTTATTTTTTATTATATTATCAAATATAATGCTTGTGTATACAAAAGGATTGAGTTTTCTACGTATAAAAAAAATTGATATCCTTTCGTGCTTTTAGTTTTTTTATGCTTCTTTATGTATGACATTTGTAATATATTGATGTAAATGTTTGTTTTAATATTAAATTTTGATCACACTTGTAACTTTCTTTCAGTTTATTCTTGTTTTCTTAGTCCTTTTTTTGTATAAAAAAAACTCATTTGACATTTATAATGTCTTAATATAGAATCTCCTAATTTTAAATTTTGAACACAAAATTTGCACTTTATATATACTTATTTAGTTCCCATATATATTTATTTTATTTATAAATTTTTATAAAATATTTTTTTACAATGATCATTCCAAGACTTTTAATTAATTTTTTTTTTGTATTTTAGCCTTTTTTTCCATGAGAATGCACTTGTGTTAAGAAATTTTTTCTTCTTATTTTTGTATATTTGAGATTCAATTCTTATAAATATTAAAAATGCTTTGTTTAAGCTAGCATGCGATTTTATGTGGACCATAATTGATTTTTAATGTAATGATGACATTTCCTTGGGATTTTTTTTTTGCTTTTTATATAATTAGCTTCTTTTATTATAATACATTATTATTTCATATACCAGCTAAAAAATGATATTTTCCTTTAGGTATGTGGTTTATGGATGTTTTATAATTTTAGGTTCTATGTTTTATAGAAATCAAAAAGAAACTTGAGAATTTTATTAGATCAAATTTCCTTTCTCTAAGTCTGACTATTATTCTAATGTAAAGTTTCTTGTGTCTTTTGGCATGTGACAATTATGTAGCTATATGGTATTGCATATCTTTTACTACACTGCATCTTTTCTTTTTCTTAATTTTTAATTTTTGATTTTTCTGTTCCTGCTACATAAGTTATGTATCTTTAAATTAATTTATGTTTAGGTTTATCTCTATTCGTAATTTAAAAATATTTATATTTATCAATTTTGCTAATACACACATACGCACACTCATACACACATGTTTGAGGCTTGAATATTATTTATTTTTTATGTTAACACTTTCAATTTTTTTATTAGTATTGATCATTGTTTCTCTTATTGACTTAGTGCATCTATTTTTTTCGATCTTTCTAAGCAAAAAATTCCCTTTAGATTTTTATATTAATTTATTTTGTTACTCTTGGTGCTTTATTTTTGCACATATAGATTTTCCATTTTTATAATATTATGGTTTACCTTATACCATTTGGTCATTTTGGTGTTTATTACTTATAACTTATATGAATCTTTGCTTGAATTTACTTTTGATGAGATATTGTATATTAGATACTATAGATTTGCCCATTCTCGAGGTGTACCTCTCATATTACTTAGCTATGATTAAAAATTCTACTTTTATTTGGGACATCTAATGACCGCGTTTTAAGTTTCACTTTCTTTATTTGAAGATTTATTAGTGATATTTGACATCATTTTTTTTATATATAATGAATTTGGTTCTTGCAATTATTTGAGGCCATTCTATATTCCTCACTAGTTATTCTTGTGTTTTTTCTATTTCTTTTTTATATATTTTCTAGAAAGAATAAGAGTCAAACTTTTATATGCTTTAATTTGTAGGAGTTGGAGATTAAACTAAGTCTCCTATCATTTATTTATTTATTTTTTGTTTGTGTACCATCATGTTATTAGTGTTGGTAGATTCTTGTTAAGATTTTGTTGCATGTTTTTAGATTATTCCTTGGTTCTATGCATGATTCTTATTTGCAAGTACGGATTTTCTTTTCCTTTTTTATTTTTATCTCTCTACGTGCAATAATTTATTATACTTCAGCATTATTTATTATATGATTTCAATTTTAAGATTAAGGAATCAAGTTAAAATAGATTTGATTAATACGAATGTTAGAAGTTTGAAAGATTTCATCATGGGTCCAGATTATTCTAGTAATTAATGTTATCATTGTGACTCTATAAACATTATCATTTTAGAAAATACGCGATGCTTCTATTTTGATTTTGCTATGGTTTTATGATCTTTGAGATTTTTCGTAGTTACCATACCCTGTAAATGTGCTATTATTATTGTGTTAAGATTTTATTTATTAGAATTATATAACAACCTATCATTTGATTCTTTTAAACTAAAGAAACATATCAAATACATTTAGAAACCTATATACATCATTATTGATCTTCCCCATTTATCGCAGAAATCAAATGCTGACTTTTATAATGAATATAGGGAAAATTTCTAAATTGAATTCAACAAACAATAGTGAACTACTTATTAGATCACTTGCTAACCCATCTTTATTGATTTTTTTTTATATATTAGGGAGAATTGCCTAAGGGTGTGAGAGATTACCTGTTAATTTGGCAAAAAGTTGTGATTTAGTTTTTTATTTTGTTGTTCATATGCTTCTTTTTTCTAGATAACTTTGAATTTGCCTAGTGATTCTCTTTTTTACTGCTACTTTTGCTATTTTAGTTTTTTTTTGGGTTTTGTCTCTCTCTGATTTCTCTATGTTTTTTTCATTTTGTATTATGCCCTTTTTTATTCTTCATCCCTTTTCCTTTGTTTTTTATTTATTTCTTTTATTTATTTTTGATTCATGTATCTTTTATTTTTGTTAAATATGTATGATTTGCTTTCTTTATTATCTATATTTGGCTTAATTTTAGATAGCATGCATAAAAGTTATAAAACTTTGATCTTGTATAAGTTTTTATTTATTTTCGATCTTATTGGAGTTTTTTACCAGTTTATGCATCCATTGATAATTTTCTTCCCTAATGTTTTAAGATATATTTAGGTTATCTATGTTAAACCTTTTTTAAGAAAATTAAATTTCAATTTATACATTAACTAAATTGCTAGGACATATTAAACTTGTTACAATATACCACAAGATTTCTTTATTTATTTTGTATTCGCTATATTACCTCTTTGCCTTTTAGTATCCTTTTAATTGAGGTTACTATTCTTGTATTTGTTAAGATTTTGATAAAATTATATCGTCATGATAATAAATTCCTTTCTGTTTCTTATGTATTATTTCTTAGGGAAGTAAAAGAATGATTTTTATTTAAAAATGGTTTCATTCTTTCTTGATAGATAAAATGTTCTTATTCTTGAAATTAGATTTCTTGTTTTGAACTTATTGTTCACGACTCCCATTTTCCTTGTGTATATATATTTTTTGTTAAAAATTTCAATTTTTCTCATAATTATTTAATTCTTTTTCTCTAAAAACTGTGTTTTTGATTGGCATATACAACGATTATCTCAGGTCTGGGATTAATCATGGCTTAAGTCCTTATTGTTTAAGACTTACCATTTTTATTTAGATATATTGAATCTACTGCACTTATGAAACTTTACAACCTATCTATTATATGAATTGTACTCTGTTATACTCAACTTGTGATTATGTCTTTTATACATATCTTATGGGTCTATTTTGCCCTTTTTTTATGAGGAATTATTTGAACTCTAAAGTAATTGGACTTCAACGTTAATTGTTTTTGTTCAAATAAATAAATAATAATTTCCTTTCCTCTTTCTATTTTTACATTTTATCTCAAATCTGATTTAAATTTGGGATATGTGTGCCGGTAGTAATGATGTCTTAATCTTTTATGTGTGAATTTTCTTTGGATTTCTATTTAAATCATGAGTTTTCGTACCTTTGATTTTATTAATCATCAACTTAAGACATAGTGTATATAAATAATGTATTGGACTGAATTTTTATTTGTTTTATTTTGGGATATGTATATTGATTGTTAAAAAAACTATTTGATAAGTTCATTAGGATTTCCAATTTCCATTTCTATAAGTTGAGCCTAATTTTGGATTCTGGTTTGCTTTTGTGTGGGTTTCTTTCTATATTACCTTTTTTTATTGATTCTTTTCAAATTATTTTAACATTTTTAAATAGAATTAAGGATCAAAAGTTACTTTCCAAACTTCAGATTGTTACCATTTGAACTTTCTATTTTTATTATATTTTAGCTTAATTATGTAACAATTTCGTACATGAAATATCTATCCATTCCTTGATGGTCATAAAGGTGTATTGGATTTATTTGATTGATTATTACTATGTCTGTGATTTGAGGATTGGTTGATTTACTAGTTAGATTCTATGCTCGAAATAATTTTTTTTTTAGATCCTATGTTCATTCTTGAATGATTTTTTAGATTGTTATTTAGGTCGTTAAATCTATAATTCTAATTTCCTCATTTAAATTATCCTTTTTTCTATTTATTTAAGGATTACATGGCTGTAGAATGGTAATAAAAATGTGTGCGCTATACCCTTTAACAATTTAGTGATTTTTTTTGAATTTTTTATGATATGTGAACCGAATGCGTTTCAGAATTGTTTACATATTATTTCATTTGGTAAACTATTTTTTCTAAATTTTGGTTACTGCAGTTGATTTCATATATAATAATCTTATCATAGACATGCTTTCCTTTAATTTATTTTTTTTAATGAGTTAATGTTTCGGCTTGATTTGGGATTTCTAGTATGCTGTTATGCTATTATTATAAAAATGTCAGATGAGCTCCTGCTTAAACCATTTTTTCTTAGTCTCCTATGCGCAACTAATTTTTATATTACCTAAATATTCTTGCCTACTTGCTTAAATTCACTATAATGGACAACATGATTTTGGTGTCATGGCTAATAGGATATCCCTTATGTATATCATTTATTAATCTTCCTCTTTAAACCCCCCTTTTTTTTAAAAAAAATTTATTAAATTACACTATTTTATGTCTACCTTTTTTAGTGTGATATCTTATCATTTAGGTTTTTACATGAAATTTTTTATGCTATTATTAAAATCTATTCATGACATACATTAGATAAAGGATAATTAGAATTAATTTTTATTCTTGTTAATGATCTTCCAAATTTGACTAGATTTCTCATCACAAGTTTAGTTATTTGTCTTTCTTATTATAAAAATATTTTGCATTTGTATATTTTTGAATACTCTTTTTAGATTTCTAACGCATTTAATGTATTTAAGAGTTTGGCATGTTAAAATTGGTATTGTTATTGTTTAAAGCTAGTGCTTTTTAGTTTTTTTTTACTACCTTTTTCTTTTGTTTGCTTGTAAGGAGCCTTCTTCCTATGTATAAATCCCTTTTATGTTAAAATTCAAGTATGTATATATTGTCATGGTTTCATTTATATATCATGTGACTACTTTTATTCAATAGTTTATTCAATAATTCTTCTTTTTTATTTTGTATATGGTATCATTTTAGTATTAAACATCCAATTTTCTACCTTTTGTTTGATCACTTAGATTAATCTTATTCACTATATTATTATACAAATTAAAGCAGAAACGGGAAAGAAAGAAATCCTCTTAACTCATTGGTTCCATTATTAAGCTAAGTTTTCTTAATCTTTATCTCTATCAATCAATTGGCTATTTTGCCTCTTTTTTTTATTTGTGATTTTGCATGTTGATAGATGGTTTTAGGATTTACATGTATGTGTTTATTGATTTATTGATGGTTCATATAATCACCTAAATTTACTTATATATACTAATTAACCTTGATCCTCATGTATTGATACTTGGATAAAGACCTACTTCTTTACTTCTTATATCATTATTTAATTATTTATATTTTAATTGATAAAAATAGATACTTGAGCCTTAATTTTATGCTTTGAATTTTTTTGCTTTTAAGAATGTATTCTCCCTTGATGGTCTAAAAAATTATTGTTTTGGAATCTTTAACTTTTATTTCCCATAACTACGTTTTTCATTAACTTCTTTTAACTAAATTTTACGTCTTATAATGGTGGAGGCTGAATGTATTCATTGCTTTAGGTTAGACTAAATATTCTATCCTTTCTTAAAATGTTTGGTAGCATTACTGCTTTTACTATAAATTATCTGATTTGTTGGGAGCTCATAAGTTACCCATTTTTAGCAATATTGGCTGGATACATAGACAACCTATGATTATATCTTATTTTTAGTAGTTTGTTCTCCAGATACTAGAATTAACATGGTTTGTTACCTAATCAGATAATTTATAAATTGATTTCGTCATTTAAGCAGTAAATAGTTATCCATTTTAGGGTTAGGGTGAATGCTTATGCTAATCTAAAGTAATAATATGAATAAACATGAATCTGATGATAAAATTTTTATCTTGTTCTACTTGTTTAACAATATCATACCTACAGAGATTCAACACACTAGAAAATCTTGAAATCACTAGATTATTTTTGACCCTCCCCATCCATCATAAAAATAAGGACCTAACTTTTATAAAGGGATTTCTTGGTAACAAATATATATAGATAGGATGATTAAGTAGATTAAACACTGACCTCCTATAATATTTGAAAATCAATGTTTGACTTCAAAATATTAGAAATAAATCTTCTAAAATTAGAGATATTACCTTTTACTTTGCTGCTTGAACCTTGATGAAAATGCTTGTGTTTTCCTTCTTCTGCTTTTAGACTTCTTTTTAGACTGCTCTACTCTTTTGCTTTAACTCTCTTATTCATTGTTTTTTAGCATTATTTTTATGTCCTTTTTTTTTTGCTATCTCCCCATCCATTTAATGCTCTCTATTGCTCTTTATATAACCATTCCTCCACACTTTTTATTTTACTTTTATAGTAGCCCCTAACTCAATCTATTTGCTATAGAGGAAGATATTTTTCTTGTTTTTTTTAGGAAGTAGATGGGTATAGTAATGACTCCCTTTTTTCTACTGTACATTACATTTGAGCCCTTTGGTTTGGATAGTTCAGTATATGTGCTACAAATAGATTATAGGGCCTATTGAATGTGGTTTGGATTGTTAGGCCTGAGTACCCAAGCCCAATAGTCCTTTTTCCTTTTTTTGTATGTACATATTTTATGTCTATATAAAAATTTTATTTTATTCATTTGTAATTATTTTTATTATATATTTTATATTTATATTTGGGGATTAATATTTATTTTGTATTTCGGTTTTGTATTTATTAGAACTATATTTAATTATTTTTATTTATCAATTTTATTTTGTTATTTTGGTTATACTTTAATTATTTTATGATAATTGGATATTAATTGCTCATGAAGTATAATAATAATAGCATTAATGACAATATTTTATGCATATTATCATAGTAATGATCATTTTCCAAAATATAAATAAAGTAGAATAATTTTCTTATAACATGGCTTAAATATTAATTAATTATAATTAAACTTTATTTTTATTGTTATTTATTTAACTCGGATGAAAATGGGTATCTATAGCTGCCCTCTTTTTGGTTTCTCTTAATGTAACTAAGGGTAGCAAAAATTATAAATAACTATTTAAGTCGGTTTATCATTTACTTAAATTTATTTTACAATTAAATTTTCAAGATGATGATCTTCCTGTGAGTGATCTTCATTGAAGAGATTAACAGATTTCAAGAATTAGAATCTTCCTATGAGTGATTCTAATTCTAATGCTCTCAAATCATAACCTTCCTACTAGGGTTATGATTTAGGATTATAATGTCTTCCAAGATTATAATCAGGGATCTTGATAACTTTTGGAATAAAAACTTTCCTGCGAGTAGTCTTAATTCTTGTGATTTAATGTTTTCCAAAATAGTGATTTTTCTGCGAGTAATCACCATTCACAGAATTAGCGTATTTCAATAATCAAAATCTTTCTACGAGTGATTTTGATTCCAATGTTTTCAAATTGTAACTTTTCTACGAGCGGTGACGATCTAGGATTTGGATGTCTTCCAAGATTATGACTTTGTTGTAAGTGGTCATAATCTAGAAATTTGACATCTTTTGGAATCAAAAGTTTCTCGCAAGTTGTTTTGATCCCCAAATGTTTCCAATGACTATTATCAGGGTAGAACCTTAATACATTTAAAAATTGGAATGTTGCTTCTTTCTAAAACTTGTGATTTGTGAAATACTTAATGAATTTTAATTCGCTAGGATTATAATTACTTGTCTTCCCAAGCTCCCAGAGTAGTACTTTGTTATATAAGAAAATAATCTTCTATTGCTAATACATTTCCCTTTTTAATTTTCTTGTAAGTGTTGTTGTAACATTCCACTTTTGCCCCCAATTAAATTGAATTATTTACTTCTGAACTATAATGGTACCAAAATGAACCTAATGATATGTCTAAGAATAGAATATAATTTAACTTGATTGACGCATTTAACTATTTTTAGTAATATTTAGAAATAGGCTATAATCGACTATATTGCTAAATTTAATGATACATTATATGCCTCCTAGTATGAATGTATTGCAATATGTTCTAAACTTTATTGTTATGCTCAAGCTTACTTTTAAAATAACGCACTTTTCTTTCCATATCCATGATTTATGGGCAATCTTGCTTAAATTAATTTAGAAAAAGTCATCTGGAGATAGACATCTTCAATGCATATTTTTACTTTAAACATTTCCTGTTGATATGCTGTAATGCTCTTTCCTTATCTCTTAAATATATTTTTGATAATACCTCTTTTTTTAAGATTGATCTTGTTATATCTACATCTTGTATTTTGAAACCAAAGTCATATATGGAAATCCCTCTCTTTTTTCTCCCTTCCAAGCAACACATCATTTAACTATAATCATAAAGGATTTTCTTATTAGATATTATGAAATCATCTTCCCCCCTATAAATCCTTTAAAGAAATAATAATGAAATAGGTAGAGGTATGAAATTTGTAAATAATGGTTCATTAAAATGACATGTTTAATTAAAACCAAAATATTTTATTTGACATCTTTCATGTTGAGTACATCATCTTTATGTTACATTACCAACTAAACATGATATTTTCTTACCATATCAGAATTGATAGGTTTTTAAAGCTCTTCTCCATCCATATTTGTTAAAATCAATGCTCCCCTTGAAAATGCCTTCTTTACTATATATGAGCCTTCAAATTTGGGCACCCACTTTCCTCTTGAATATTGTTATCTTAGAATAATTTTTTTCAAAACCAAATCCCTTTCCTGAAATTCTCTAGGCCTCTTTTTTTTTTTTTTGCATGAGCCCTTATAAATTGTTTTTGATATAATTGGCCATGACATAATGCCGTTAACCTTTTTTCCTCTATCATGTTCAATTGATCATATTACCTTTATACCCATTCATTATCATTTAACTCCGCTTCTTAATGATGGAATTTCAACTTCAATGGCCAATACTACCTCTATGCCATATACTAGTGAATATGGAGTAGCATTGGTGAAAGTTCTCACTATTGTTCTATACCCATACAGTGCAATAGGCAATATCTCATGCCAATCTTTATAGGTGATGACCATTTTTTGCACTATTTTCTTTATGTTTTTATTCGCTGCTTCTACTGCTCTATTCATCTTAGGTCGATATAGAGTAGAATTGTGATGGATGATCTTATACTATTTACATATTTCTCCCATTGCTTTATTATTGAAATTTTTAGCATTGTTAATGACTATTCTTTCTGGTAAACCATATCTACAAATGATATTATTTTTTATAAACTTAATCACACCCCCTTTTGTCACATTTGTGAATAAAACCACTTTTACCCATTTGGTAAAATAGTCAATCACCATAATATGAAGTGATGACTATTTGATGCCTTTGGTTTAATAGGGCTAATGACATCGAGTCCCTAAACTGCGAATGGCCAAGGTAAAGATAATACATTTAATAAAGAAGCAGGTGAATTAATTTCATTAGTATATATTTGACATTTATGGCACTTACAAACAAAATTTATGCAATCTGGTTCCATCTTCATCTAATAATATCCTAATATTAAGATTTTCCTTGCTAATGTATGGCCATTTAAGTGAGTACCATAGAATCCTTCATATACTTCTTCTATTAATATTTGTGCCTCTTTTTCATTGACACATCTAATTAAGGTAGTATCATAATTTCTTTTGTATAGTATGTTTTCCATTAAAAAGAAGTTACCTACTAGACGATGCATTATTCTTTTATCATTTTCATTTGCCCCTTCTAGATATGTTCTTTCTTTGATGTATTGCATGATATCATAATACTATGGCTTCCCATCAATCTGGCTCTCAACATGAGCATAGTAAGCTTAGGTTCCCTTAATTTTGATTTTAATTGGTGGCATTTTCTCGTAATCATCTAATCAAAACATAGCCGTTAGTGTTACCAATGCATCTGTAATCAGATTCTCTTTTTGAGAAATATGTTCAAATTCAATATATTCAAAGTCTTTTGCTAGTTCTTGAACATATTCCTAATATGAAATCAATTTAGTGTCTTTATTTTCCTAGATTCCATTTAATTGGTGTACAATAAAAGTGGAATCCCCATAAACTTTTACCTATTTGACCTTTATCTTTAACGCCATTTGTAACCCCATCACATAAACTTCATATTTAACCATATTGTTAGTACATTCAAAACATAATTTTGTAGTTACTAGAAAATATTTCCCCTCAAGAGTTATTAAAATTACCCCAATTCCATGTTCTAATGCATTAAAAGTGCCATTGAATTTCATAATCCAATTCTTTGAATTTTTTGATGCCTTTCCAAGGCTATTAGGCTCTCATCTTGGAATTCTAAATCAATTTCCTATATCTCTTTGATATCTTGTGTGGCTAAAAAATCTGTAATGATTTCTCTTTTAATGGCTTTTTGGGTGATATATATCATCTCATATTCACAAAGTAACACTTGCCATCTGGCAATTCTTCCAGTGAGCATTGGCTTTTCTAAGATGTATTTGATGGGATCCATTTGAGAAATCAGATAAGTAGTGTGGTATAACACATAATGTCTCAAGCACCTAACAGTCCATGCTAAAGCTGCACATGTTTTCTCTAAAAGGGAATAATTTTCTTTATAGTTTTTAAACTTCTTGCTTACATAATATATAGCTTACTCCTTTCCTTTTTCATTATACTGCCTTAACACTGCTCTTGTGGACTTTTCATATACTATTAAATATAATAATAAAGGTTTTCTAAGGATTGGAGGTTGCAAGATAGGCAGGTTTTTCAAATATTCTTTGATCTTATCAAATGCTTGTTGACATTTCTCATCCCATTAGTTTAGATTCTTTTTTCGCAACAACCCAAAAATGGGTTCACTTGTATTTGTCAATTGACATATAAACCTAGCTATATAATTTAATCATCCCATAAAGCTTTGTACTTCTTTTTCTATTTTAGGAGGTAAAATTTATTTTATAGCTCAAATTTTATTAGGGTCTACTTCTATTCCTTTCTAACTTACTATAAATCCTAATAATTTCCTAGAAGTTATTCCAAATATGCACTTTGCAGGGTTTATCCTAACTTTATATTTCCTCAGTCTTTTGAATACTTTTTTTAGCACTTTTACTTGATCTTTTTTAGGATGACATTTAATTATCATATCATCCATATACACCTCCACTTCTTTATGTATTAGGTTATGGAATAAAGTTACCATTACTCTTTGATAAGTAGCTCCTGCATTCTTTAGTCCAAATGGCATGACTTTGTAGCAGAAAGTTCCCCATTGGGTAATAAAACATGTCTTTTCTTTATCATCCCAAAATAATTTAATTTGATTATACCCTAAAAATCCATCCATAATAGAAAATATATGGTGTCCCGCTGTGTTATCCATTAACACATCTATATGTGGTAATGGGAAATTGTCTTTCAGGCTTGCTTTGTTTAAATCCTTATAATTGACACATATTCTTACCTTTTCATCTTTTTTTTGGAAATGGCACAATATTTACCACCTTTTTAAGACACTCCACTACTTCTATGAAACCAGCTTCTAACTACTTTTTGACCTCTTCTTTAATTTTCAAGAGTACATCAAGTTTCATTTTCCTTCGTTCTACTTGAGGGGTTGACATCCTAGTTTTAAGGGTAATTTATGTACTACTATATTAGTATCCAGTCTAGGAATGTCTTCATAGGACTATGCAAAAATATCTATAAATTCCCTCAGTAATTTGATTATTCTTTCTTTTAACTTATTAAGTAAATTATGATTAATCTTGACTTCCTTCGGATTTTCTTCTATCCTTAAATTTATCACTTTTATGGGTTTTTATTGTGGTTCCATAATTCTTTCTTTTTGATCCAATAATCTTCCTATTTCGGGTAATATTTCTTCATCTTCATCTTTTTCTTCTTTTGATTCTACTTCATATATCGGATAATCAAAATTATATTTTAGTCTTTCTTCAAACATTTCATCTAAATAATCATTGAGTAGAATGTAAAAATTAAAGGTAATTTTAGGAACAACTTTTATGATAAATGAAAAAAACAGAATATATATAGTAAGATATGAATTTATTATGAAAAGGTAAGAAAGCCTAATATACTAGACCTTTTAGCCTTGGGCATAGCTAAAAGTGTTTTGAGGTTACATATAAATTATAAAATTACTTAAATCATGGCTGAATATAAAATAGTCTAATTATAAGGATCATTGGTAAAGGAGGATATTACTTTAATAGGGAAGGGAATTCTAAGATCTTCCAATTACCCAATTCTTAATCTGATTGGTGAATATATACATAATCTTCTAATACTTCTTTTCTATCCTCTGCATTCATTATAGCAATTTCCTTTCCTGACATGTTGCATCCTTTGATAGTGTCATTCAATTTATGTAAGAGCCATCCAACACTCCTAAATACTTATTTTTAATGAAAGATTTCCACTCAGGGGGAATATGTTTCCTGTTCATGCATTCTTGCCAATTGTTTCTCCTATTTTTCAATTCTGATTCTCTTTTTATCATAATAAGTCAAGCGTTATCCTAAACCTGCTCTGCTATTATTGCCCATAGGTTCTATAAATTGGACTATTCCCTGCTTATCCCTTCTTAAGCGTGTTCCTGCTTGGTATCTTTATTCAAACATTATCATGCAAACATCTGTGAGGCTTTAGAAAAATGTGATTTTGCTAATTCTTCTCCAAGTGGTACATAAATCACATTTACTATTTCAAAAGTTTGAAAAGAACTTTCAATTACCTTTTCAGTTGTTTCAATATACTAATCATTCATAGGCTTACATATAAGAATTTTTTCCTCTCCATAAACTTCTATCAACTTTCTATCAATGACAAACTTCAATTTTTGATGTAAAGAAGATGGGACTGCTCTAACACTATATATCCAAGGTCATCCTAATAGCATGCTATAAGCTGTATTTATATCCATTAATTGAAAATGGATATGGAATAAAGTTAGGCTTGTTTGAATGGGTAATCCAATTTCACTCATAACATTTCTTCTAGTGCCATCAAATGCTTTGACAATCATGGAACTTGGTCTTATAAAGGACTCATCAAAAGGAAGTTTGGTTAGAGTTGATTTAGGAATTACATTCAAAGAAGAACTATTATTAACCAGTACTGTTACGATTGAATAATTTTTACACTTCATAGAAATATGTAAAGCTTTGACATGCCGTGTTCCTTTTGAAGGTATCTCATCGTCTGTGAAGGTGATATAATTAGTAGACATTACATAACCAATAATATCATTGAGGTTTTCTATAGAAATTTCGTGATGGATGTATGCTTGATCTAATATTTTCAATAATGCAGCTGGATAAGGCTATGATGCCATGATTAAAGCAAGTAGCAAAATTCGAGCTGTGTTCAAATAAGTTATTCAATTACCTTGTATTCACTTTGCTTGACTAACCTAAAAAATTCTTCGATATCTTCATCTAATACCCTCTTTCTGGGTTTATAGGCATGTTTTGATTGTGTTCCTAGAATTATATTATCACCACAATTATCTTCTTTGTCTTTTCCTTTAGGTTACCATTCTAACTCTTCATTTCTTTTTTGATTACCTTCATTATAAATATAACACCTCCCACTTCTTATCATTCCTCTAACTCCAGCAATATTTTCTATTAAAGGTCCTAATACCTATATAGTTTATAACTCCTCTTATTAAATTACCGAATATCCATATATCTAAGGCACTGCCTTTGTATTTTTATAAGGAAAAGGCTTTGGTAAGAGTCATTTTGGCCATTGAAGATGTTATTGATTCCACTAATTCTTGCCTTGAATGAGATGGGCAACAAATACTTAAAGGGACTGGTTTTTAGTTTCTCTATCCTCCTTATTTTTTATAGCTACTGTTTCTTTCTCTACTACCCCTATTGTTATGAATTTTGCATCTAATAGCCTTTGAAGTTCTTCCTGTATACTCTATTCGTCTAAATTTCTTGACAGCAACCCAATTTGGGTTAAAGTCTTTAGTAGTTGGTTTAGATTGTAGGATCTTTTCAAATCCCTCATACGTAATTCTTTATCTTCTTTCTTATTAATAAGAGCATTTATTCTCCCTCCTTCATGATTTGGCAATGGATTTGTAGTAACATTTGGGCTTTGTTTCCCTTGATTGAATTTAAGCCATCCTACATTTATCAACCCTTGTACTTTTCTTTATAGTGCCAAACAGTTTTTTATATGATGCCCTGATACTCTAGCATGATATTTGCACTTTGCATCTTCCTTGTACCATTTGGGATATGACGGTATTAAATTCTTGAGAGGAGATAAACTGATCAAATTATTTTGCAATAACTAGGGTAGTAGCTTTGTATATGTGATCAGGATAGGATCAAATACCTTTAGGGCTTGTTGTTGCTTATAATTCTGCTCTCTTTGACCACCTGTATTTGTGGTTTGAATTAGATACTATATTTGCATGGTAATAGGTGCTACGCCAGTGATAAATGTATTTTGTTCATTTGTTTTTGCTTCATTCCCTCCTATTATGTGAGTATCCCCTTCCTTCTTCTACCCACATACTAATTTTTTAAACTATTAGATTCACTAACTCACTCTTCAAGTTTCCCTTTTTTAATACCCTACTCAATTCTTTCTCCTGTCATCGCGAAATCAGAAAAATTTGTTGTAGTATTGGCTAGCATTATGCTATAAAAGGGAAGCCCTAAAGTGTCTAAAAAATTGGTTATCATTTCTTTTTTTATGAGATGAGGAATACCTTATGCTGCTTTATCCCTCCATCTTTGAGCATATTCCTTAAATGTTTCAGTGGATTGTTTTTCCATGGCACGAAGATCATCCCTACTTGGCCCCATATCTATATTATGTTAGCCAAATCCTTCCATCGTCTAACATGGTTCTTTTCCAATTGCATATACCATCTCAAAGCAAGCCCTGTTAGACTTTCTTGAAATATATAAGCAATTTTTCATTATTTACATGTGCAACCATCCTACTACAATACATAGACAAATGGCTTTAAGGATAACTCTTCCCCTCATATTTTTCAAATTCAGGAGTTTTGAATTTAGTAGGGATAACCACATCTGGTACTAAGCATAATTGTGTAGCATTTATTGTCCCAATAATGTTTATCCCTTCTATTGCTTAATCTTTCCTCTAGTGACCCCAATTTTTTTGTCATTCCTTTATCTTTCAAGTTTTTCAAGTTAGCTTGTACTTTAGGATCATCTAAATCTGGAACTATATTTATTTTTTCCTTTTGCTTTATCGAGCTTTCTTCACGAAATAACCTTTGAGATGTTTGTCCCATCACAAGAGTTCTAGATACTACTATATGTGATGCCATAGGAAGAGCAATTGGCACTTTATCCATAATGTTTTTTCTTTTAAGTAATTCCATTATTTTAGCCAACTGCTGTTTCATAGTATTTACATCTATTAATTGTTCCATGATTTGGTCAATATCTCTCCTGAACTCTTCCTATCTTTTCTCAACCATTTGCCTTTTTCTTAAATGAGTTAAATATGGATGCCTAAAAAAAATGGGTTGATTAGATTGGTGTGCTATTTTGATTGCCTGTTTGACAAATCATCAAAGTTATTATACTATTAATTTCTAATGAATTATTAAGCACATATATTATATACTAAACAACATATGTGTCATATTATGCAAGTTCAATACATCTGACATTTACTAATGATTACTAAAATTTAACAAATATTGGGTAAAATGATATTACACCCCAATTCACATGATCTGACCTAAATATTCAAGATTGTTGTGAAGCTTTTCCAAGAAAATGAATATCCTCTCCCTTTTTGTGCCAATGGGCACATAAGCATCTTTAAAATATGTCAAACTATCTGCAAATATGGTTGCATTATTGGCTATTTCTCATATAGTTCTTTTGACGTGATTTTTTCTACCTCAATTTTGCAATAATCATGATAATACTTATCCATGCTAATCTTATAGCAGTTGATCTCTCTATTCAACTTATCATATTGAGAATATAATGTCTTATACTTCTCTACTAATTGCTCATATCACTCACATAATCCATCTTTTGACTTTTTGCACATTCTTCTTGATATCTTTTTATTGCTAAGCTCTCTAAATTGATTTTCTCCTTACCTTTTTGTAATGCTCATATTTCTTAGACCAATTCCTCATTTCTGACTACAGCTAATCATTTTCTTGCTTCAAATTCCTTATTTCCTCATCATGAATCATTTTTATCTCTATGAGTTGGTTTTGAAACATACAAACTTCTTCCATTAACTCATTATTATGCTTTTCTAACCCAAAGGTTTTTTGTTCTACCTTCATGATCATGCTTATCCATTCTGTCATATCATCAATATATTTTTCTAGACCATGTATTTCTTCTTCTATTAGTTTCTCCATTGGTGCTTTCCTTTTATCAATCCTTATTTTTAAAGGAATAAACCCTTTACCACAACTCTGATGCCATTCAGGGTAACTTGCCTTGATTGATTCTCTAGGAGTAGTTTTTTTTAGTACCCTCATGTATCGCTATGCTCTTGCTACTTCTTCTACCTTTCCTTTTGTATTGCTTTCCCCGTAATCAAAATTAAATCCATGCAATCCTTTAGTGACTGGAACAAATTGAGTGGCTCCTAGTTGTCTTTTGTACATGGCTGGTACATATGCTGTTCCTCCTCATGGACCAAGCAAAGGTACCTATAAAAATTTTCCATAACTAATTAATAAATCATCATGATCTTTTTAAAAGGGTATCTATGATATATTGTCCTCTTTGAGATTGTGAAGAAACTGCAACCAGACTTTCACTTTGGGCTGTAATCTTGGACATTTAAATTACCCAAATCGTGAGACATAGTTGGAAAACTTGTTAAAATCCTTATCATGTTTGACTATGGGAAATTTGAAACTCGAGGGACATTTAAAATGATTTAATGCCTATGTGCAAAGAAGTGGTAAGCATGTTGTGAATCACCCCCCTCTAATGATTCTGATAGTATTTAGAGCTCTAAAAGTCTGCCAAAATACATAAATCTGGGGCTCTATTCCATGCTATCTTTGTGAAGCAAATTATGACTTTCTCATCAATCATGCCTAAGATCTTTAGAAAATGCACTATTCCATAAATGAGGAGTGCTAATGCTAGCAAGCAATTATCCGAGTCAATATTAGTTTACACAAATTGTAAAAGCAGTTCAACTCTGATTGCTCTAGTCGAAGGTTGTTCCCATCTTGTTACCTGTCAGTATGAATTCCAATGACCCTTTCTAACTGTTTCATCCCTTTTTAGTTCTTGCATATTTGTAAGGCTTGAAAGTCATTTTTAAATTTAACATGAACTAATACTCCTCAATGATAAGTGCCATATCTATATCCCTATATGTAAAACATCTATAGGTAGGGTCCTAATATCAAATCATGGCTTTAACCATATCAGTATAATTAGGTAAATACATGAGGTAAGCAATCCATCCACATCGATCATTAAAAATTTTCCTTCATACAGGTGTTAATGCTTCTCATGCTTATTTTATAGGAACCAAATAATTCTCTTGCAAATCCAAATTTGTAATTTCAGGCAATTCCACATTAATGCCTTCTGATAAGCTATCCCCATTTTTAGCCCATTCAATTCCTTTTCTAGCCAACTACTCTGATTTCAAAATGTAAGCTATTGAAAATTCTAAAATCTCAGGCATCTGCATCTTGTGGAAATGCAGGTCACTATCTATCAAAATGTTATAATTCAGATAGTGACATGCTTCTTCTATTACATTCCTCTCTATATAGG
>CANXYI010894245.1:0-14428 GCA_948208565.1 Hura crepitans
ATTCCTCATTATAACCCTACATACCAAAATACTTAATATTTTCATTAATTATCAAACCTACACATAATCACCTTATACATATCAACTCATCAAACACATTCAAACAAATCCATATTTCGGCCATTATACTCTCTCACACAAAATCACTACTTGGTACAACCATGAATATAATTTAGGCATACATTGCATCTTATTACACTTCTAATTAACCATACGTCATTTCATCTTTAACACATACGCAAACTTTATTAATTACAATTACATATACACTTTATCAATTTCATTTACAATTAAATACATAATATTAATGGATACACTTAACAAATGGTACCAAAGGCACCAAGTAAGCCTTTTCAAACCATCAATTTCCTTTTCCATTTTTTTCTCTTTCTTCTTCTAACTCACATAATAGGCAAATATTATAAGCCTCCAAAAATCAAATTAACCTTAAATAACTCTTGTTGAGACCTTAACACACCTTAGAAAAATAATAAAACACCAAAAGAACCACTTACATGAAATTTATCACTATTCACCCCCTATCCTTAAACAACCAATTTTTTGAATTTTCAGTCCTCAATCTTGGTAAAAATGGACTTAGAAGTGATGAAAACCATAAAAATCAAGTTTGGTTGAAGAAATTTGGTAATTAGAAAAGAGAAGAAGCGTAGAAATGGCCTCCCATGACTTCCAATGTGAGAGAGAAGGAGGAGGGAAGAAGAAGGCTTCTAGAAATAGGTTATTATATGATTAAATCAAGGGCCAAGATTAATTCATTAAAATCCAATGGCCTAAATTTAACACCCAACTAAAATCTTTCATTTTCTTGCTTTAATTCTCTTTTTATTTTTGTTTTTCCATTATTCCATCAATTTACATATATTATGATCCCAAATAATTATAAATATTATTCCTTAAAATCCTCAAAAAATGAAACTCAAAAACCTCAAAAAATCGATTAAATACGATACTTTTTATCGCGTTTGATTTTTATAAAATTCCCATGAACTCCAAAAATTTCAATTCTAATTCCATTAAACTCTTGAGAATTTTTAAGTATCAGGTTATGACAATCTTAGGTCCATCCGGGCAAAAATAATGAATTTTTAGTTCAGCTCTAAACTAGGTTACTATTCATAAAACATTGTTGTAAAAACTTAACTTCTACTTTTAACCTCCTTAATGACCTTATTTCTTTTCCAAAATTTATCCAAAAATATTTTATAATTAATCCTACCATCCTGTAATATTAGTCTGTTTCGGGTTCCAGGAGGTACTATTCACTCTCGGGTGGTACTATTCATATACATTTTCGTTATCATTTGATTTCCATTCGAATGTTCTCTTTTTCTTTACCAAACTATAATCATATATTATTCAACTCATAACCTCTTGATTAGTAAGATTAGGAATACTATTATCATACCTGAAGCCACTATTTAGGACTCCGAGATTTACTATTCACAATCTTGTTCGTTATCGCTCGTTAGACCTTCAAATGTCCTTATTTTCATACCAAATTTTACCCATAGCATACTTATAACTTAGTCCTTTGATTGGTAAGAAAATCCTGATCATGTCCTGGAAGTCACTATTCATAACCCTCGATTGTCACTATTCACAATGCCGAGATTTTCGAGCGTTAAAGTATCTAAGTACAACCTAATTTAACATATAAAGAGGAGTCAATTGCCATATTAGCTATGAAATTCAAAGAACATAGGAAAAAGTAAATTCCTTTGGTCAAAGTGTTATAGAGCATGCAGTGGAAAAAGCTACATTGGAAATTGAAAATATAATGAAACAACAATATCCGTATCTATTTATGTTAGGTAAATTTTGAGGATAAAATTTTTTAGAAGGGAAAAATTATAACGACCCAAAATTCCCAAATTCGTGAATAATACTTTTTGAGCCGTGAATAATGCTCATATGCCCACTCAGGGCATAAATAATACAAACCAAAATTTTGAAAAGTACAATTCATGAATAAGGTGTGGTAAAAATATGAAATTCAAATAAGGTCGTTTTGATATCCAAAAATCGAAAATAAAATCTAGGTAACAAATAAGCAAATAAGATGAAATAGTGAATAGTGTCAAGATTAAAGGAAGATTAATTAAGTTAATTAAACAAGATTTAACCAACTAATTGAGCATTTAACCAACTAATTAAGGTATTAAATGGATGAATGGGATAGACACAGATGGCACTACTTGAGCTTTTGAGATTAAGTATATGAAGAGAGGTTAGAAGAAAGAGAAAGATTAATAGTTTTCATTTTCCTCTCTTTTATTGGCCGAAACACACAAAGCCTTCCTTCAACCATTTTTGTTCTATTTTTCACTAGTCAAACAATAAATTGTCACATTAAAATCATGAAAAATTGAATCTAAGCTTATATCATAAAGATTTATAAAGGAAAGTAAGAATTTTATGATAAACTAAAGTAATTAAGAAAGGTAAGTTAAAGTTATCTCTCTCTTCTTAAATTCTATGGTGGGAACAATAAATAGGGTGGTTAAGGTAATTATTATATGTGATTTTAATGTGAGTTTTATGATTGATTGAAGGTTGACATTCTTGGAAACCAATTTTCCTTAGTTAACTGAAACTTTACAAAATGAGAAGAGGAGTTTTGTTCTTAAGATTAAAATGAAATAAGAAAAAGAAAAAAAAAAGAGTTTGAAAGTCTTAAAAAGGTTGGTGTTTCCTAACTTAGTCATTTTTCCTGTAATCTTTTGAATTTGGAAAGTAGGGTTTAAGATTAGATGTTAGATTTTTGCTAGAATTCAAATAAGAACTATGTAATTAGTTACAAATTGAGCAATTGAATATGATAGGATAAGAATTAGTATGCCTTTGGTAGGGTTGATTAGTAAGATCGAAACAAAGTGAATACATGACTTAGGAGAATTCTTGAAGTAATCATGATGTAATGTATAGAAATATTGTTAGGAAACCTAAGATGTATGTCACTATAATGAATATTAATAGAAAGGAATGATTGTGTGAAATTCTTATTTGAGCTGAAACATGTATAGTTGCAAAAGATAAAGTATGAACTTGATTTCTTATGTGTTAATACTTGAAATTAACTTAAATGTAGTGTTATAATTGAAAAACTCTTGAAATGTAAAATTTGCTCTCATCTTGAGTGATATAATGATAAGCCAAAACTTTTAAGTTTAGAAATTTACTAAATTGATTTTCTCTTATGCTATAAGAATGCAAGTCATATGAGATAGTCATGAGAAAATACTATGTATGATAATAAAAGTCTTAAAAAGAACTTGCAAGTGAAATTGATAGGTGAATGCATGATGTATAATTTATTTAAGGTATGATAATCATGTATAAGTTTGGGCCAAATTTTGTAAGTACATGAAAATTTTAAAATATTTAGGTATATTATGTTTAACATAATTTAAAATGCTTAGAATAGATGTCTTTCATACGAAATAGAAAGAAAGAGATTTTCATGTGTTTTCGGACATGAGCCATGGTATGTGTATTTTAGACTTTTGGATAGGCTTGACATTCTAATGTGGCTCTTTGTGCATGGTAGAAGATGTATTCTATTAGATTTGTGTATGCATGTATGATTATGTTTAAGTGTGTACACAAGTTGAATTTGAAAGAGATGTAATGACATGGTTAAAATACGTTATATTTATAGCAACATAAGTAAGTGCATATTAAGATTGAGAAAGATACACCTATTTCTACCAAAGATCTAAAACGGCCCTAGGATAGTTTGGGATGCCAAATAATGGACACTAGTAGATCTGCAAATAAAATTACTAGCTTCAGCTATCTTACAAATTTATAGCTTAGACTACCTATGAACTTAACAGCTTCAGCTATCCTACGAATTATAGCTTCGGATAGCTATGGATTTGTACCTTTAGGTACCCACTGGTCCCTTATTTGGGCACAAAGTAATATTAGGAAGAAATGGGCTTTAAAGTTAATAAAGATGCCACCAATAATAATAATAAATAATGATACCAAATAATTAAACAAAATTCTTAGAGATATGATGTATAATGGCAAATGCATTTTATGATTGTAGCACAGCATCAAAGGTATACACACACTCACTAAGTATTTAAAAGAGCACATATGGAGGTCATATCATATATGTATGATTTCTAAATGTTAAACTATAAATGTGGCATATTTTTAAGCGATGAAACTCATAAATTGAATTGCCATTGTTAAAATGCTTAAGATGTAATTGTATACTTTTACATTATTTCTCTTTGGAGCTTCTAACTAAGACAAATAATAAGGGTTGTCTAAGTTAAAAAGCATCCATTAAGGATTTTTGTCCTTAGCACGGGTGTTCTTTCTAACATGTCTAAGAGCTATAGGATAAAGAAGGCATTAACTTGCATTAAACTTTCACTAAAGACACTTTTTGTATACACAGACACACTTTTGCACACACCATAGAACTTAGGCATTCTATCATATATCTATAGTATGTAAGATAGAATTCACATGGATCTGTGCATTGATAGTTGGTGTTTGTAAATGTATAAAAGCTTGTATCATTTTGTCACTGCTTTCGTGGGATGTAAATATAAATAATGATGTGTGGATAAATATGTTATCATGTATGGTATATGTTAGGGACATATATTATGTGATATAAATTTCATGACTTTAATATAAGATATGCTTAGGTTGTTGATAAGATGAAGTTGAATCATATGTGTAGTCTGGATGGAAGATGTATGAGACAAATAGAAATGTCTTTTTTTATGTAGAAAAAATTTTAGATAGTGATCAAACAGCCATTATGCTATCGGATTTTCGACATGATGACCCATTATTGATAAAGTTTTTAATAGAAATAAAATGTTTTAGTTGGTAAAGATTCAATTTGACTATTTTAAACTAAACAAAAAATTTTAAAATGTATTTTTCCTAAGAACAAGTATGTTTCGTAACGTCATCTTACTCGATTTCACTATAGATCAAGAAAGGGGGTGAGTCGTGTTTCAATTTATAAAAAAAATTACATGTAACCCTTGATCGTGCCAAAAGCCACTAAACACTATTTTAATATGGCAAAAAGCAAAAGCCATGTAGTAGTATAAAAAAACAAAAAAAATAGCTTGGTTGCATCAATCATTGCTTTTGCGACTAAAAAATTTAATGAAAATGTGAAAAGTTGGACTAAAAAGAATGCATACAATAGAAGTGAGGTATGATACAGCCAAAGAAATATTTGGTACACATATTCATATGATCATGTTGAAATGGCAAATTTGTCATTTTGATCCAAAAGTTTTTAATTGATTGAAGACATATGCGTCAAATTTGTAGATTTGCCAATGTGAATAATTCATAAGGATTTTTAGGCTAGTGACTGAGACTTGTGGTTTCAATTTTAAATATGTAATGTCAAGGGGCATTATTTACACTAAAAAAATAAAACCCATAAAGATTTTAAGCTCAGCAATTATTTTCAAGCAGATTGAACGGTTAAGTTAGATAAGGCCTAGAGAGTTTGAAGTGGGATAAGAAATCTTTAATCAAATAAAAATTAAAAGTGAATTGGAATTCTATCAAGGCCAAAACCATAAGCCTATGTGAAGGCTACAAACACAATTGAGAGGATTCTTTTTTCAATCAGTTTAAATAATAATTGTATTTTTACCATAGTCATTAGCTTTACCACTTTCTAAATTTGTTTATTTTACCAGTAATTTTAGCTTAGATTTAATTTCAATTCTCGTGCTTCAATTGACTTCTGCTTGCTTGTTGTTTATTTAGAACTAGTTCCATTAAATATTGATTTAATAGAGTTTTTCAAAAATTTTCTCGAAGTCTTACTTGTTGATTTTATTACATAATCTTTCCATGATCGTGTTAAGTTAGACTAGCAAATCCCTCAGATAAAGTTTATTTGATTTTCAATCCAATCTCTAAGGTGAAACACATACATATGTGTGTACGTGAGTGCACGCATTTCTTTGTTAATAAAATGAAATGACATTTTAATCATTAATAAAATTAATAATTTATGATATTAATTAATATTTGCAATCCTATAACAATTATTTTGGAAGAATCATAACAATAAAATGAATAAGAAATATGAATACTTTTATTTAAATGTTAACATAAGCTAATCATGATTTATTAACTATTTAGAAATAATAATGTTAAAAAAATAACATAACATTATTTGTATTGAATTCTTACACAAAGCATATTATTTAAAACTGTAAAAAAATAAATAAAATATTTCTCAAATTAAACATTTTATAATTTGATATTAGTTTATTCACAATTTGATTTAAACTATACAATATTTTTTATAAAATAATATTTCAATTACAAGAAAATAAAATAATTTTAAATTAATCATAATAAGTGAAGAATTAAGCATCTAAAATGATTTTATTAATTTAATAATAAATTAATTATATATCAATACTCATCAAAATTTGTTATAGAGATTTATATTTAAGGGAAGTGAATTCTAAATTTTTGAGTTGCCACTAATTGGATAAGTTATCATCAAACCTAAGTCATCAGTTTGCTTTAGAGGGGTTGGTATTTGATCGCATGTAGAAAAAATAATAAGCACCCCATAATATTATTAAAAGATAATACTTGTTTATATAAGATGTTATTAACAACTTTATTTAATTTAATGTTCCTTAGTTAATTAGCTTTATTTTTGGATACTAATTTGAAATATAAATAATAACATTTCAAATAGCATAAGACAAAGTACAGTTTAATTGTATTCAAACCGACCAAGACACGTGTACACCAAGTCCAACTGGACCTTTGCCCAAACCCCACAAGACCATAATATAAGATGTAACCTTGTTTATACTAATACACCATGCTAAGGTAACCACATAAGTCGGCATTAACCCTAGTCAACATGATTGGAGAATAAGATAAAGGAAATTTATAAATAGCCCATGTCTCAATCAAGGTCATGTCCTACACTCTTTTACTTTCTTTATTTGCTTACTATTCTAAGGCATTCCCATTCACTAGCTTAAGCATCAAAGTCTTTATCTCAGATTATTTGGTTCATCTTTTGTAGGTTTTACTGTGGTCACATATCGAATCAACCCTATCGAACTGATCGACTCATCAATCATCTCCCTTTATGTCGAACAAGGACTTATCATTTAGTGCTTACATTAAGAGTTCACATTATAGATCCATTAGGTCCATCAGGACACCATGAACTCTAAGGTGAAACCAACTACCTATTTTTCAAGATCCAAATAGAGATGCCCAAGTAGCAGGGATGCATGTTACTCTAGAAGCTCTATAATAACTCCTACAAGGTTTCAAGGAGGACACTTATTTGTAGTTCATCAAGGAGCTGCTATTTAAAAGAGAAGAAGAAGTGGCATAAAAACCAAAAACGAGATAAAAAATGTCAATCAAGATCTAAATCACATTATGAGTTTGCTAACAATGAGTCTAGAACAAGGAAGTCTAAGAGGCTTGAAAAGAATGAAGCTCAAAGTGAAAAAGCTAACCAGAAAGGAAAGAATCCGATTAGCAATGAAGGTGAGTTTAACAACATGTTTGTTAAAGTAATCAAAAGATTCAAGTTAGGCTATCAGAAATAACCAAACTATGATAGGAACTAGACTTACCCTTTCCATAAAAGATAGGAGAAGTCTATTTCCCTTATCTTTTTTGTGAGATAAAGATGAAGAAATACAGAGGTGTATCAAATCCATACAAGCACCTATCTGTATATAAAACCTTGGTACACATGCAAATATTCAAATATGCATTCTTTGGAAAGCATTTCTAGCTACATTGACATATGATGTTTTAAATCAGTTTCATGATTTACATCCAGATCAGACACTTCTTTTAAATAGTTGTCTGAATTATTTAAAACTAGATTTGTTGTGAAAATGAAGGCCAAAAAACTATAACTAACTTGTAGGGTATCGTAAAGGGGTATGATGAAAGCCTTTATGACTTTATCTAGAGATTCTAAGAAGTAACTTCTGATGTTGAGAATCTAAATAACAAGGTGGCCGTGGTTACCGAGATCAATAATGTGAGAAATATATGCCTATATAATTCGTTAATGGCATATCGACCCACCAATTTAGCTGAGTTAATAGATCAAGTAAAGTAGTTTAGGACTCTTCATAATGTAAGTAGGGCTTATGGGTACTACAATATAAGATATGCATAGGAAGAAGGGCAAAATCTCCTCTTAGGAGTCACTCACAGAGGAGCCCATCAAGGGAGAAGCCTAGAAGGCTTTAATCTCTAAGAAAAACTCTCTTTCGAAAAGAAAGAAAAAGAAATGATAATTGGCCATTTAGCAAACTAATTTCATACCCCTAATATGATTCCTACCAAGATTTGATGTACATTAAAAGCAATCATGGCAAATTAACTGGCCAAAAAAATGGACAAAAAACTTATAAAAGAAAAGACAAAAGTAAACATTTTAAGTTCAATAAAGATGTAAGCCATACCACCATTAAGTGTAGGTTCTTAAGGGCCAAATAGAGAGGCTAATAAAAAAAGGTCACTAAAGAGGTTCATTGGGAAGAAAAAGCAATAATTCTCTTCTACTTCTGATGACAACTTGAATTTAAACAATAAAAGAAAAAAGTTGAAGGATTTAAGCCTGATCAAAAAATAGTGGGATTCATCAATATGATTATAAAAGGATCTCTGCATGGGGAAAGCACATAAAAAAGGAAGAGGTAAGCTAAGTGTGAAATCTCTTGTCAAAATCCAAGAAAATTTTTTTCCTAATTGGCTAACCAATGTCGTACTGGTGAGAGAGAAGAATAGGAAGATACAAATGTATATGGATTTCATAGACTTAAACAAAGCATACCTGAAAGATAGCTATCCCTTTCAATGTATAGACTAGCGAGTGGATTCTACAGCTGGATATGTGATATATTCTTTCTTGGATACAAGTTTAGGCTATCACCAAATACTCATGGTTGGCTTGGATCAAGAAAAAACAAGCTTTATCACTTATGAAAGGACATTTTATTACAAAGTAATGGTGTTCAGCTTAAAGAATGTTGCGATAACCTACCAGAGGCTAATCAACAAAATGTTTAAGGAGGACATAATCATTTGAAGTATACATAATCGTTAAAAGCCAAAGCACTGCAAAGTGTGCAAATGATCTGGTAGAAGTTTTTGAAACTATAAACAAATATCAGATAAAGCTAAATCCAAAATAATGGACATTTAGTGTTCAATCTAGGAAATTTCTTAAATTTATGGTATCTTAAAGGGGAATAAAAGCTAACTCATAAAAGATACAAGCCATTCGTGACATGCAACTACCCAAGAATTTGAATGAAATGCAGAATTTGACCAGAAGAGTAATAGCCTTAAGGAGATTCATATCTTGTTTGGCCAAAAAATGCCTCCCTTTCTTTAAAAATCTAATAAAAAATGACAAATTTGAATGGGATGTTGCATGGAAAAAGGCATTTGAAGAACTTAAAATGTTCCTCATAAGGCCTCTACTACTTAGCCTATGGAACGTAGGAGAAACCTTGTACATATATATATGTGTGTGTGTGTGTGTGTGCGTGTGTGTGTGCGTGTGTGTGTGTGTATATACACACACACACGTATCTGTCTACCATAGGGGAAATAGTAGCTTTAATCCTAATTAGAGAGAAGGGAGAGAACAATTATTGATAACTAAGATGGAGCCAAGTTGAGCAATTATTTATAGCTTTTATAATGAGTGTTACAAAGCTGAAACACTACTTTAGTTGCACAAGGTAGTTGTCCAAATGAATCTATCACTTAAAAAGATTTTACAAAAGCCTGATATTATGGAAAAATGGTCGAGTGGTTTATAAAGCTCTAACTATTTAACATATGTTTTTTGAACCATGCACATCTCTAAAAGTGCAAGTCTTAGCTAATTTTGTAGTAAAGTTCATAAGCAAATAGCAAATGTAGAATGTCCGATCAGACTTATATGAATAGGAGCTTTATGTAAATAATGTGTCAAATGAGCAAAAAGGAAGCACAAGGATATGCATCAAAGGTCCATTGGACCTTAATATAGAGTACGCATTAAGAATGAACTTTAAAGTATCTAACAATACAGCAGAATATGAAGCCTTAATTATAGGACTAAGCCTAGTCAAGAAAAATATTACCAAAATTCCTAGTCATAAAGAGTAACTCTCAGTTGGTAGCAAGCCAAATATAAGGCAATTTCAAAGCAACAAAAGCAAATATGGTAAAGTATTTAGAAAAGGCAAAGGTTCACTTGAAAGAGCTGGAAAATGGTGAGACAACATGCAAAGTAGAAAGAATTCCTCGCAACAATAATGGTTGAGCATATCTTCTAATCAAAGCAGCTTTTTTAATGACTTTACAAGAATAGAAGCAAAGATTAAAGAAAGCAATATCCTTGCATTTGAAGAGGTAGAAGTGATGCAAGTTGATAAAGCTGACATTTGGATGAGTCCACTGATGGACTACCTCCGATTAGACATTCTCTCAAAGTAGAGAATGAAGCAAGGAGGATTACGAGAAAATCCTTCGACTGTTCTATAATAGACGAAAAGTTATACAAAAAGTCCACCAATCACCCATAGCTCAATTGTATAATGCTTGATGAGGGGAATTATGTATTAAAAGAAATTCATGAAAGGATATGTGGTACCCATGATGCAAGTAAAGCTATGACAAGAAAAGTCCTTCAAACAGGGTACTATTGGCCAATTGTGTCAAAGGATGAGAAAGAGATGGTGTAAAAATGCCTTCAATGCCAAATCCATGGCCGAATAATTAGAAGTCTTGGGGCTAAATAGTAGTTAATTAGAATTTCTTAATCGTTCAACTAATAGGGACTTGATATTCTAAGACCATTCTCACTTGGCAAAAAACAACAAAAATTCCTCATAATGGTTGTTAAACATTTCACCATGTTGATAAAGCAAAACCAACTGCCACCATAACCTCCAATACGATTTGAGATTTGAATGGAAGAGCATTATTTGCTAATTTGGGTTGCCTAAGGTATTAGTAACAGACCATGGCAAGTAATTTGACTACTATCTTTTTAGAGAATTCTATCAAGGACTAAAAATCTAGCTCGAATTCACTTTGATCACTCAACCTAGAAAATGGGATGATTGAAGTATCAAATTGTATATTACTTGAGGGTCTAGAAAAGAGGCTTAAAGAAGAAAAGGGTAACTAAACTGAAGAACTCAATAGTGTATTTTGCATGTCCAAGACAACACCTTGATTAACCATAGGTTAGATGCCATACTCCCTCACCTATGGCTCCAAAGTAGTCCTGCCCATTGAAATTGGCATACCCTCTTATAAAACAAAGTTGTTCGATGATGCAACTAATGAGGCTGAAAGATGACAAGACATGGTCCTAGTGGAAAAAAAGAGAGAGATGGCTCATATTCGAATAGCAGTTTACAAGCAATGCATTTCTCAACACTAAGATTCCAAGGTAAAAGCCAAGAAATTCAACATGGGTAATGTAATCTTCAAGAAAGCAAAAATTAAATAGGGCAATATAGGATTTACAACCTCATGCTCAATTAGGAGGGCCTTTATAAAGTATCCAAAGTCCTCAAGCCAAGTACATACTAACTAAAGACAGGCAATGGCAAAGATATACCTAGATCTTAGAATGTTAAGAACTTGAAAAAACACTTTGTATATAATAAATCTCTAGATGCATAATAATAATCTGATTGAGCCTTATGTAAAGAAAGTTTTTAAAGATCGAAGCAAAAATGACATATCATCAATTTTCAATCAATTTATATCTTTTATCTTGAAACTATTTAGGCAAATATACCCACAAATTATAAATATAATAATTAAAAAATTTATCAGTGTCAAATTAATGGCAAATTCAAAAATGCCTAAATGACAAAAGAACATTTTCCCTTAATGATAGGATGAACGTGCTTTATATCAATAATAAAAACATATAATGAAGCTACAAAGAAAAAATTGGACAAACAAAAATATTTCTTCATTTAAATGTTTTACAAAGGTTTGCAAAGTACAATTTTTCATAAATATGGATCATGCTTATGTAGAAGGCAGAGACTGTACGTCTTGGACCTAAAGAGCAGAGAAATTATGTGATATTACAAGATCAGTTAGTGTCTGATGGTCATCATCATCCCCGACGTTGATCGCTCCTCTAAAGACTTGATGTCATCAATTAAAGAGAAATCTATGTCGAGGAACCAACATTTGTGCTCTTCCCTTATCTTGACTTGTAAGTTCACCATTTGACCTTTAAGCTCCTCAATCAATTCGTCTCTTGTGCCTTTAGTGCCTCCTTATATTGGGAAGAAAGCTATTCCTTCTCTTTCTTTAAGACTTCTAAGGCTTTATCTTTATTCGATACTTGCTCCCTCACTGAGGCAAGCTCAGAAGTCAAATCAGCCACCTTCTTCTTTAATTCCTCTTTTTCCTTCTTAGCCTAATTGGGTTTCTCACTCTATAGGCATTTGGACTCATCTCTCTCAAATTAGAGTAGACTTATTTGAACTACATGATGAGACACAAAGTGCTCAAGAGCCCAAATAAATTACATACCCCAAAAAAGAAATAAAAAAGAGAAGAAAAGAAAAGATAAATAAGATAGAAAATAATATATAATAAAAATAAAACAAACCAAAAGGAAAGGCAAAAAAGAAAAAGACACACCTACAAGATATGGCTGATGGCACATCTAACGACCATATGTCGATTGCAAATTGTCTTAATACACACCAAATTTTGAGAAAAATCAAGATTTTGGGCTATGTAATCAACTATGCCCAAATTCTCAATAATGGCATCTGTCTTGAGCTTATCCATGAACTCCTCTAAGAAATTTGGCATTAATGCACCCTTAAGGCTCTCCAGGACAACCTTCATACCCGAGGGAGTAACTGTAAAAAGAGGAGCCCCAACACTCAACACAACCATAGGAGGAATGTTGTTGATAACATCATCCCGTTCAATTATGTCAATCAAAATGCTTCATTTTCCCTTTCACCAAATGCCTTCTTTTGATTATAGATGCCTCATCATCCTAACTTTCAGCGACCATTTCCTCTGCCTTTAAATTCTACCTGGATGTTCCCTTCTTCTTCTATTGCATCAACTTTTGCTTCGCTAACTTTAACACCTAAACACACACCAACATATTTTCTGCTTCGTTTGAAAAAAAGGAATAAGAAGTAAGGTGAGAAAAGAAAACTAAAATAATTAGAGAAGAACAAAACTTATCCTCAATATCAGGATCCTCTTCCTGAACGAAGGCAGCAAGGAGTGTCAAGTAACTAAATACACCCAACTTTATTTTCTTAGAAATTTTTGGAAATCCTGACTAATTTAGGGCTAATCAGACGTCTCATCTTTGAGAATGACAAGATCCTCTAATCAGGTAACTTTACGTCTGGTAAACCACCCTTGTGATTGACTAGAAATTATCTATCTTTGAAGCCCTTATTCATTTTCAGCAAGTTAAAAAGACCAATTTTAGGCTGAGTAGAAAAACTAACAAAATTTATTGTGTCTTTATGAGACAAATAATAAAAATACCTAAACATGTCTAGAAAAAGAGCCATTCCCAGTTGACGACAAAGACATAAGAAGCAATTAAGTATGATCCATTCATTCAAACTAAGCTATGAAGGATTGAAATTATATGCTTTAATCACCTTCTTGAGAAAGGGATGAAAGCGCAACCTAACACCACATTCAAAAAAATCTCTCAAAAACTAAGAAAAAAATATTATTAAAAGGCCCCACATAACAAGGCATGAAAAAAGGGCGAGCAAGCATTATTATACTACTTGGAATCTTATATTTTCTCTTAAGATCAAGAAGGCTGAAGGCATTTATTCTAGAGGGTTTAGTTATAGGAGGCAATAGGTAAAAAGGTTTTAAAATTTTATTATTCACTTCAGTAATGACCGAAAAAGACACAAAAGAATAATTCATGCCGTCAGTCAGAGTTAAGATAATATTTCTAAGACTAATCTCGAAAGATTGAGTCTTACAAGAGTCCGACAAAGACTCATTCTCATATATGAGAATAAGGCAACTCGACAAAGCCATAAGAAGAAGAAAAAGAAAAAAGAAAAGAAGAAATACAAAAAAATGTAGTCAATAGTAAATTAGTTGAAAAAAAAACCTAGAAAACTGGACGAAACAATATGAAATGAGCAAAATACTGCAAATGAAGGATAAAAAAGGTTTTTAAAGCAAAAGCTACTCTAAAATTGAGACAATACATTTATGATCGAAGCACAAAAAAAAACAAAGAAACATGCCTTTTAGTAGTAATTTCAAATTTAAAACCCAATTAGCTAGTCTGAACTCCAGCAGCAATAAAATTCCACTCACCCTTAATTAGGCACATGTATATAAAACA
>CANXYI010894299.1:0-12013 GCA_948208565.1 Hura crepitans
CTTAGAAGGAACTAAACCTAAAACAAATAAGGTGGTTAGAGCTGATCAAGGATTATGATTGTTTGATTGATTACCACATAGGAAAAGCTAATGTGGTGGCAAATGCTTTGAGTAAATTTATAATGGCTTTGAACACTATGAATGCCAGGTTGCAATACAATTTAGAAAGATGCAGTGTTAGCTGAGTTGCAAGTTAAACTAGACTTTATATAGTATATCAAGGGAAGTCAGATGAAAGATGAATAACTGGTTCAGATAGTAAGCAAGGTTAAAGAGGGGAAGGCCATAAGGTTTGAGTTGATAAATGATAGGTATCTGTATTATCAAAATAGGTTATGTGTACCTAGTATAGATGACCTGAGGTTGTAGATACTCAGGGAGGCACATGAGGGTCCTTGTTCCACGAAGATGTATTTGGACCTAAAATCTCACTATTGGTGGCCTAGTATGAAAAAAAGATGTGGTAGAGTTTGTTGTACAGTGTTTGACAAGCCAACAAGTGAAAGCTGAGTATCAAGTTCCTTTTGGATTGCTACATCCTATAGCAATACCAGAGTGGAAATGGGAAAAAGTGACCATGGATTTTGTGATGGGTTTACCTTTAACTCAAGGTAAATGCAATGTTACATGGGTAATCATTGTCATATTGACAAAGATAGCTCACTTTATCCTAGATAAGGTGGACTATTCATTAGAGAGGCTGGCTAGACTATATATGGATGAAATAGTTAGATTACATAGCATGCCAGCGATGATCATTTTTGATGGGGATCCTCATTTCACTTTCAAATTTTGGAAGAAGCTACAGGAAGCTTTAGGCACCAAATTAGCCTATAGCACAACATTTCATCCTCAGACGAGCAGTTGGAGAGGGTGATACAGATACTTGAAGATATGTTATAAGGGTGTGCTATTGTGCTTAAGGGTAATCGGGATCAGTATCTATCTTTGGTAGAGTTTGCCTATAATAACAGTTACTAGTCTACCTTGGGGATGTTCCTATATTAGGCATTATATGGTCGACGATGCAGAACTTCCTTGTGGTAGAGTGAAGTAGGAGAGAGAAAGATCTTTAGTGTGGATTTGATTAGAGATGCTAAAGAAAATGTGAAGTTAGTTAGAGAAAGGCTGAAGGTAGCTATAGATAGAGATGAATCATATGCTGACCTGAAGTGGAGAGAGGGTTTCTCTATGGAGAAAGGTGCTAAGGTTTGGGAAAAAGGGAAAATTAAGTCCTAGATTCATAGGACCCCATAAAATTATAGAAAAGGTCGGACCTCTAACATACAAGTTGGCACTACCACTTGATTTATAGTAGATGCACAATGTTTTCCATGTTTCAATGCTTAAGAGGTATAAGTCGGATCCATCACATATGATCCCGATGATAGATATTGAGGCACAGCTGGATCTGAGTTATGGGGAGGAATTGGTACAAATTTTGGCACATGAAATGAAGCAATTGAGGAATAAGTCCATACCACTGGTTAAAGTGTTATGGAGTTACCATAATATAGAAGAAGCTACTTAGGAGCTAGAAGAGTAGATGAAAGCTCAATATCCTCACTTATTTGCTCCAGGTAATTTCGAGGATGAAATTTTCTTAAGAGGGGAAGAAATGTAATGCCTATGTTCCAAGGCTTTATAAACAGTGCCACTAGGTCGAGGTAGTGACACTAATCATGAAACTTTGAGGGCCTTTAATTTGATGAAAAAGGCAAAATTTAAAAATTTAGTAGAAACAATAATTCATTTTGGATTATAAGCTACCCCTCTAGGTAATAAAATTTTTACGGGCTGGGAATGACCTGAGATGTGCCTAAATGGACTTGAAAATAGTGGACCCTAAAACTCAAAAATTCCACTGAGTTCCTTAGTGAAAGAATTTTTTTAATTCCAAGGTCATTTGCAAATTCTTGTAGTTTTTAAGGTTGGCATGCAAATTGAGGTAATTTGAAAACTTCTTTATCGATGGAATTTGGCCATGAAAATTTACCAGTAGGTAAAAGGGATTAAAATATGAATTTTAAAATAAATATTGTAATTTTTTAAGGTCCAAGTGAATTTTAGTGAATTTTTGAACATTCCTAAAAATTGAGATGTGTTAAGATGGCTCGGAGAGCCGTGGGACTCACCACATGTTGCTAGCTAGCATATGGGCCAATGATAAGTGGCTAAAGAAATTGACAAGTGGATAATTCCATTAAATAAAAGAAGGAAAAAATATCCTCTCTTTGGCTATTGGAACTGATGCCATTCTTACCTTTAGGAGTCCTTTTCTCTCCTTTCCTCTAGCCATTTCTGCAATTTCTTGTTTTTGAAATTTAATTTGGTGTGTTTGGAACCTAAAAGAAGAAGAAGTATTGGAAAAGGAACCTTCAGGAATTAAATAAAAATCATCAAAGATTACTGGTTAGAGACAATCCAGTAGGGGTACCAAAGGTGAGTTTCTTTGCTTTTCCTTTGGTTTTCATGGTGATTCTTGGCTAGAATTAGATCTTTGTGATTCCTTAAGACTAATAATAAGTGTGTGAATTGTGTTTGAGGTGGATTGAGGAAGAAAAGGGCTTGAAGAAGGGAGGAGAAAGGGACGTGGTAGGTGGGAAGTGAGTATTGAGAGGCCTAAAGTGTGGATTCTTCCTTTATTAAAGTGTGAGGTAAGTGAATTCTATCATTCATTTTATGTCCCTAAAATTTTAGTAGCTTCCTTTCGGATTTAAGGATGAATTGAGTACGTAAACTATCAAAAGAATATAGATGTTTTTGAGTTTATGGTGGTACATCGTTGATTGTTATGTTAATTGCACATTTTTTTATGAGAAAGAGGCTATATGGATGCTAAACTGTAATGCTTGTAAGCCCAAGTTCTATGAACAGTACCTTCTTGGCCTAAATCGTGTTCCCTACAGTGCGGGGCACCTTCATAAGGCCTGAAAGGGGCGTATTGGTCATAAAACTTTGACGGGCCTGAAAATGAGTAAAATCAATGAATTTAAAAATTTAGCAGAACTAATAAATCTTTTCAGGGTAAGAACTAGTGAATTAGGAGATAAAATGAGTTTGTGCTAGGACAACCCCGAGATGTGCCTAGACAAACCTAAAAATACCATACCCTGAACCTCAATAATTCCAATGAATATGATGGAGAAGGAATTTAAATTTTTTGAGGTCGTTTGATATTTTTTCGAAATATTTTATTCTAGCTAGTGAATA
Organism: Hura crepitans; assembly: GCA_948208565.1. Taxonomy (NCBI): domain Eukaryota; kingdom Viridiplantae; phylum Streptophyta; class Magnoliopsida; order Malpighiales; family Euphorbiaceae; genus Hura; species Hura crepitans. The sequence continues at coordinate 3,214 of CANXYI010894299.1, forward strand.
GTGTCAAAGTCAATAGTGAATTTTGACTTAAAATTTTACATGGACTTTAATGTCACTATTTGAGGATTTTTACAATAGAAATGAGTATTTTTGGAGGTTTAGAGAATCTTTTGTGAATTTCTAAAGTTTTAAAAGAAATTAAGAGAAAACGGATTGTTAGATCGCCAAGTGTCATGATCTGAGCCATCTACTTGCCCTTATATAAGGGCCCACACTTGTGAGGGGGGTTACATATGTGAATTAACTTCATTTTCCCCAAAAATGCCCTTTATCTAATGCCATTCCCAAAGCCTCCTCCCTTCTATTTTTTTCTCTCTCCTCTTATACACACCTAAAAATCATAAAACATGTATTAGTTAGACCCTCCATTACATCTAATCCAAGTGAAAAAAGTGAGGAATTTTGCTTGTAGATGAAGAAATTCAATCTCAATGAATAGTGCCATTTTTGAGTGTAAGTGGTTTTAATTCAATTTTTATTCTTATTTTAGGTAGCTTAGAGTATTCTAAGAATAACTATGGTTTTAGATTTTCATTTAGACCTATGTAGCATTTTTGAGAATTTTTTTAAGCCAAGATTGTGTATGTTTAGGGTTAAAGGAATCCATTGATGGAGAAGCTTAAGTTAGGCCTCTAAGTGGTGGAGAAAAGGGTGTTTTCACACCCAAGGTATGTTAAATAGTGTCTAATTGAGTATGTCTTATGTTTGGCATGAAAATGCATGTTTATGTGTATAAAATTGCTAGATGTTGATGTTAGGCATAGTTTCAATGGAAACTAATGATATGGTTATGTTAATAATGTCAAAATAATATGATATGCATAATAATTAGGAAAAGAAATTAGGTGTATGTGTGTGGACATGGTAGGGCTAAATAGGGTATGTGTATGGCATGGCATGGCATGGGTAATTATGTATATGGCATGTAGGCATGGCATTTAAAATGTAAATGTGGTGTATTAAATATGCTTGGGAAATGGGTAACAATATTGACATGTATGGTATGGAAAATAGGCAAATAATGGCCTAATTGAGCATATAATGTGTACCTAATTAATGACTAAGGATATGATGTTTATATGTGTGCCATTGGTGGCAAGGTTATGATACATGTTTTACGAGATGTTATGTGAAAGATTGATGAAAGAATCATAGAGTTCCAATTGGACTATGGGATGCTATAAAAGACACAAAGTTGGAAATTTTCCAAATAAATAGTAACATGCTCGTAAATTGACCAAATTAATAGTGATTTTGTGATGATAGGCTAAAAATGTTATTTTTTGTGAAATGTTGTATGTAATACAATTTATTGTCATGATTGACACGAGACATAATAAAAATGATGGTAAATGTCCTAGTTAAGAAATGAATAGTAATTTAGCCCATCAATTAGACACCCACTCGATGAGTTGATCGGTTAATTAGGGAATTAGCAGCTGCTAGGCAGTTAGTCCTCTTAGGACTACTGTTGTCTGTTAGATGTGACGGGTGCAGGTATTGAGGTTCTGAGATGAACCTTGCACACTTGTGCATTAGGAGGTCCACTTGGGCTAATCCCTACTACCTATTGACTATCTATGGATATTAGGAGGTCCGACGGGGCTAATCCCTGCTATACACCTGTGATGCTTTAGAGATGTGACTCGGGGTATTAGGAGGTCCCTTGAGGCTGATCCCTGCTATCCCACTTGTAGATATTAGGAGGTTTATGGAATGATCCTTGCTATTTGCTAGTTTAGTATTAGGAGGTTTACAGACTAATCCCTGTTATCAATGAGGTAGGTGCAACTACCAAGGTCTAAAATATGGGCCACTATATAGGATAGATCCTACTATCCAGTGTCTTAAAGTGTTGTCTATCTATTGTGGGCCCAAACTATATTGAACTTAATCATGAACTTAAAATATATTGACTTTGACTTAATAACAGAATGGAAATGACTAAATAGAGTAAATGGCATCTAGCCTAATATATTGTATGACCATGTGGAATAATGTATCTATGCATGTGTGTACATGACTCATATGTATGTTTACATGTGTGACATACTTTATTGAATCTATTCCACTACTAATTTTATACTCAGTGTGTCAATGTTTTGATGCTTAAGTAGTAGATTAGATGGCTGACTAGCTTCAATAGGAGCCTGTGTATCTAACCCAAAGTCCTATTGGTATTTCTTTTATTACTCTTTTGGTTTTGTAGATAGTCACTCATGTATAGTAGGTATAAAGTTAGTAGCAAATGTAAAGAATAAAAATAGAGGTAGTAACATTAGATGGCTATATAAACCTATTTTTCAATATATATGTATATGTATAGGCTTGCCTGTATATGGGCTTGAGGCCCTATGTATTGTTGTGTTGACTACTGATGTGTCTGGGGGGCCAAAAGGGTCCAAAAGTTGAGTTTTGGATGAAAGACTAGTTTAGAGGTGCTTTTCTTACAGGAAAAATTTTTGTTTTTCACCTAGGTAGCTATTATGCTACTCGATTTTTTATAAATGGTTAATAGCCATAATCGGGTGTTTTAATAGACTACAATAGGTAAAAATGAAAGGTTATATAGACATAAAAATGAATGGTCAAGTTAAGTCAAAATTGGTCAAAGTTATATAAGTATTAAATGAATAAGCCTTGGGGAAATCCAAGGATGGGTGACCTATGGGAAGTAACAATCTTTGCTTGTTTCCTTCAGGAATGGGCAGGGGGTGTTACATAAACATGTAGTAGCCGAGAGGTATGCATGATGTTTAGGGTTAGTGAATAAGGCTTGATGTGTGCTTAAAGTGCTTGTGGAATGAATTGTTGAGTTAGAATTGGTATGTAATAGAATTTCCTTCTAAATTGATAGAACACATGTTTGATATAAAGGGTATGTATAGCCGAGAGCTATGGCAATTGTGGGAATGTATATGCTTTGCCTTAATGGTCTTATATGGTGCTTGATGGATGAATTAGTGATATGCTATGTGAAAAGAAAGATATATGCATGAATGTGTGGTGATTTCACTATGGCCGAGACATATAAGGCATATATAGTGGCATGGTATCCATGAAACATGATATATATGGGTATGTAAATATTGGCATGGTAGTGTTTAGTATTTATGTAATATAAATGATGTCAAAAGGTATGGATTCACAATACACTACTCAAGGGCCATGAGCTATGCATGGTATGGAGAGGCTAGGTAAGTATGGTATGTAGGCAAGTTAGTGTGTATGGTTAAGAAAAGTTAAAATGCATGAAATGTCATGATGATACCTTGGCATAAACTAGTTAAGGTGCATTTTAAAATGGCATGATAGGTAGTGAGAAAACTACCTAAAAATGGCATTACCATGACTTTAGGATTTGACTTGAAATCAAGTATAAAAATTGACTTGAAATTGCCTTTAACTGCTTTGGTTTAAGAATGATTTATGTACCTAACTTCGTGCCTATAATGGCTAGTATGATGAGACTTTTTAGAATGGCATGAATGCCTAGATTTTGGCCTAGATTATGGCCCAGGTTGTGATTGGCTTTAGGCTTATGAGTGCATGAAATAACTAGTGAAAACAACACTAAAAAAAAAAGGTGAAATGAACCTTGAAAGTTAAATAGGAACTTGGCTACAATGACCTATAAACATCCTAAATGACCATTACCTGATTAATAAATCCTCAAGACAATGAATGGCCTAGATTTGTGAAATACTTATGGAATTAAAACTAGCATAATATATCATAATTATTGGCACTTAAACCCTTGATTATTTTTCTTAACATTTTACCTAGTATAGCCTATTTATGGCCATACCATAACGAGTTAATTTCCAACTGTGCTATAAAAATTATAACTGTCTATTTTTGAGTTTAAAATGTTATAAAAGGTTAATCAGTAAAGAAATGAACATAGATTGAGGTTAAATGGCCTAGCAGATAGATACCCATTATATGGGTTGACCGATCAACTTAGGGACATTTGTAACTGCTATCTTATTTTTTGACAAGGTCGTATTGTAGTCTAGGTCCATTTGAGACCACTGTACTATTCAGACAGTCAAATTAGACTCTGACAATCACTTGAGTTATATCTTACTTGCCGATGCAGCTGCATAGGTCTTAAAGGACCAATGCACTAATCGGTCAAACAAACTAGTCTGCTATGCAGACTAGTTTGTGACATTTTTTAATTTTAAATAGGGCCAATACAGTGGCCAAGGTCCTAGAGGATAACTATAATAGCCAGTTAAATAGGCCAGTCTGCTAGGCTAACCATATATGATCATTTGTACTTTGGGTTCTAGAATGTGATCCAGCTGATGTAGCAGCACAGGTCTAGAGTAGGGACCACTACACTAGTTATTTTTCCCACTAGATCTAGTGTTTGTCAGGATTGTCTCCTGAGATGGGCTAGCTGAAATAATTAAATATTATTAATAAATTTGCAGATAATAATGAAATATGACATAGGGGCATTTTAGTAATTTTACACTAGTTTTGGGTAAAGATATAAAATGGCATAATTTGTGCATAAAATTATTAACAATGATCTAAAACATAACATATATGATTGGAAATGATTATTTGGATAGATTTTACAAATAGAAGCATCTTAGGGGTAAAATAGTAATTTGGCATGTAATTTAAATCTGGATAATGGAACTAGAAATAAATAGGAATATGAATATATGGATATGACTACTGGACATGTTTTTAATGATTGAATTCACCACTGAGTATTTTATACTCAACGTACCTATTTCAGTGCAAAGGTACCAAGAATAAGGACATCACCTTATAAAGCATGTAAAGAGTTCAGAGGTTAAGTTTGAGGAGGTTGATCATATACATTTGTACAGCTTTTGCACTCTATCTACTTAGATAGGGTAATAGATGCAATGTATATAACAAGACAGGATGTAATTATATGTAACAGATTGTATTGTAATTAATCATTTGATGATTCCTTTTATGTATATATGATCTGTGTTAATGTTTGTGAACCTGAGGCTTTATGTGTTTCTATAACTTGTGTTGATATTTGTGAACCTAAGGTTCTATGAGTTTCTTAATTGTGGGCTGAGACTTATGTTTGTTGTTTGCTAGATGATAATGATAGAATGATATCTAGGGGACTAAAAGGGTCTAGGAGATATGATATCTATTTTAAAAGTGCCTTTGAGGTTGAAAAAAATTTTGGGATAGTGACCCAGATAATTATTATGCTGCCGGATTTTTTTTAGTAATACTCAAATGTGTTAAATCCTTCTATATTGGTATGAACATGATAACATGAACCTAAAAGGGCTATATGTGCAGGCATTTATGAGTTTTAGAGTTAGTTAACATGCATTAGTACAGCCTAAGTAAAAGTTAAACGAATGTCAGTGGGAGAAGTCAAGATATGTGACCTGGCGAGAAGTGCACCTTTTATGGGGTTTCTTTGGGAATCCAGTAGAGGGTGTCATTAGAACTATGTTTGTTTAAATGTTATTGCACACAGAGGAATATACATGTCTTGCTAGCTAGTGAATTATACACAAGTAAAAAAAATTAAAAAATAATTCCCAACTTTACCCCTAAGAGGGGAAGGTTGTTGAAATTTAATAGAATAGTGATGAATACTTATAGTATAATGATGGATGGTAAGTATTGGGTATAAATAACCTTAGATAGTGATCATGTAGGAGATATAAGTAATTTATCATACCTTGTACCTAAAGAATGTAAGGAAGTATTTGGACTTCAAGCCACACTATTGGTGGCAGATATACAAGGAAGCATAACAGTATAAGTATAATTGATTATTTGATTTACTATCAAGTAAAGCCTGACTATAATAATTCTCTCTAAACTGTTGCATTCTACATTGAATAAGAGAAGGGTGTGAAAGGTCATCATACAAGTAAACTAAAAATGAATCGAATAGTTAGTTATAGCATGCATAAGTAGAGTTAATAATATTTTGCTAAGAAAGCAATATGCATATATAAGGAAAAAGCAAAATGATAATTTTGGTGCAATTTGTTTGTGACTTAAAACCGATAATATGTTGTTAGATGATCATAATCATGCTAATTTATGGCAAAGCATAGTGATTTGCTTCTAAATAAGTAAGTTATAAGACAATGCTATGGTATAAGAGGTATGTAAAGACCTAAGAATAAATAGAAGCTCGATGTCATGTCCAAGATGGTACCAAGCAATTTTGGGGATGAAATTTTCCAAGAGGGGAAGACTTGTAATGCCCATACACTAAAGCTTCAGAATAGAGCCTCAAGACCTGGAAAGGGCACTTGGTGTGTTAGGTCACTTGTATGAATCTTGAGGTAGGGCACACTACCCAATAAACTTCAAGGGCTTTAAAATGGGTGAAAATGGCCTCAATTAAAAATTTAGTAGAACCAATAAATTGTTTCGAGCTATAAGCTAGTAGGCCATAGGCTCAAACCAAGTTGGCTGGGAATGACTTGGGATAAGCTTAGACGGACATGACAATATTACACCCTAATGGTTAAAAATTGTAACTAGTTCATTGGTGAAAGAATTTTTAAATTTCGAAGCCATTTGCAAAGTTTTCTTAAAAATTAGGGTTTGATATGTAAATCAAGGCAATGGTTAACTGACTTGTAGGTGGAAATTGGTAGTGAAATTTTATGACTCTCTAAATGGGACTAATTGAGGATTTTTAAAGTAAATGGTGTAATTTTTCGAGGTTGTTTGAGATTTTTATTAATTCTCGCAAAATTACAAGTTTTCTCAAAATCGGGCTAACCTAGTATTGAAGGAATTTGGCTACAAAATTTGATGTGCCTCTAATTAAAGGTACATATGGATTTTAAAAACAAACACAATAATTTTTTGAGGTCTAAGTGGCCGTATAAAAATTCCCGAAGTTCTGTTGCAACTCGAGTTGTCGCAAAATGCTCAATTTTTAATTCACCTACTTCTCCGATGGAATTTTGCCACAAACTTTCATAGGCATAAAGTTGAGATTAAATGAGGATTTTAGGAAAAAATAGTGAATTTTTTCAATGACTATGTGATTTTTTAAAAATCTCTAAAGTTGGCAGCCCTTTTATAGAAAAATTGAGATTCAGGAAGTGCTCGGGTGCCGTGTGATAGAACTCAAGACACTCCCAGTATTTTAAATGACACCAAGTTAAGTAAGGCCCATGTGTAGAGTAAAGAGTCCCATTTTCACACATTTGCCACCCACTGTCCCCTTAATTTTATTTTCTTTCTTCCTCTTAGGAGCTATCTACGCCAACTAATAAGAGGGACTGATTTTGGTCCCATTTTCACCCAGAATTCCCCCTTTAAAGCTTACTAAACATAGCCATGAAATGGGTAGCAAGGGGCTATGGTATTTTGGTGGCAATCTCACATGGAAAAAGGTTGAAAAGGGACTTAAAGGCTTGAGGTCCTAAGCTAACATGGGAGGAAACAATTGAGGGGTAAATACAGTTTTTCTTTCTTCTTATTTTCTGGATTTAAGTGGTTTAGATAGCCTCATAACTCTTTTAAATTCTAGAATTTCAATATGGTAGAGGGAGAAACCTTATATGCTATAAGGTTAATTTTTTAATAGGTGTGGAGATAGATTCACGTGAAAGAGGAGACGGAGAATTGTGGGATCCTAGGGAGTTAAACACTTATTTGAATGTGCAAGGTATGTGAATTTTCTTAATTCTTAGCATGACTCAAATTTTTTAGAATGAAGTTGTTGAATCTTTAATGGGAAATGTTGAACCAAAATATATGTGGTGATTTGGGGTTTTGTTATTAGGTGCAGTAAAATACGGGACTAGGTTAGTGAAAGGGGATAGTTTAATAATTCTATCATGAGTCTAAAAGGGGGAGCGGGGGGGGAGGTAACATATGGAGGTTATTGGGAAGTGAGGCCTGGGTTAGATCTATGGAATTGAGGTGTTCTACATAGAGATGGTGTGAGGTAAAATTAATAGGGTAAATGAAAATTGGAAGATGTTAAGTGGGGAAGGAAATTTAATTATTGAATTTTGATGCACATTTTATGTAACAAGGTAAATTCATTTTTTTAGGGACCTTGTAAAGCATGAGAGAGGAAGAAATGCATGACTTAGGGAATATGCTTTTGTGCTTATATAAATCCATGATAAATTAGAACTTGAAATATGAGTATGTATATTAATCTTAGATGATTTAGGTATATGGGTGATGAAAGAAAGTGTAGATAGGGGGTTGATATATATATATAATTATATGTATGTGCTTTACATTCCTTCTAAATAATTGTTTGTAATACATGTTGGATTACTAATTTTATGCCAAGAGAGCATAGCAACCCATGCGAAATAGACACCTTGAGCGACAAGAATAAATGAGCTAAGAGGTTTTACACCTAAACATAAATAGGGTATTCATAGTGCGAGTTAAAACTAAGGCATGAGAATGGCACATTTTAAAGAGACTAAATTATATACTATAAAGATGATGAAATGACATATACATGGGAATAAGAGGGCATACTAATTGATAATAAAAAGGAAAATAATGGTCTTAAACGAGAGAAGGAAAAAATGTAATGGAAATGTCTTCAAAAAAATATGGAAAAGGTTCACTTATGGTGGATGAATATAATTAGGCCGAAAGACTTTATATGGAAAAGAAAATAATAATATAAATATGATACGTATAATGAATTTAATTTTAAGACATAAGGACAATGTAACTAAAGTAATAAGAGATATGTTATATTAGAATAACTAAGTGACTCCTATGTTATATAAAATGTTAGTTGTATGCCTTAGAGCATAAGCATATT
>CANXYI010894312.1:0-13869 GCA_948208565.1 Hura crepitans
CGTATAATTTCCAAATTTTTAACCGGTGTAGAAATATATATCAAAAAAATAAATAATTATAAAATAAACAATAATGAATAATAGGATTAAAGAGAGGATTTTTTACCTAGATAAGAAGTGAATTGTTGGATGGATATTAAAGAGATGATCGTAGCCATCCAACCAAATCATATATAAGAGAAAAGAATAGTAGAGAGGAAAAAAAACAAAATGTTCATCTTCCACTTCATTGCTCTTAAAGATAGAGACATCCAATTTTTCTTCTACTCACTCTTTCATCAAGGTAAAGTATTTTTCTTCATTATCTATTTAATTCTCCATGTTGTTACTGCCTATTGATATGTAATTTTGGGGTTTATTCTTTGAATTGGGTTGCTACCTTTGAATCAAGAAGGACAAAGGGACAATTCAAAGAGAAAATCAAAGGGAAGAGGATTGATTATGGGCTAAATTTTATTCCTAATTGTGCTTTACAAAAATCCAAGTATGTATATGGATGAATCCTTAAATTTTTTGTTAAAATATGTGTGAATTTTGTGTGATTTTAGGGATTTATTCAAATCTACAATTTTGGTCAATTTTTATAAATTTGAAGCAAATTGCTTGTTATTTGATGTTCTTGATGTATAAACATTGATGAGAGATTTATTTATTGAGTGTATAAACAAATTAATGTTGAAATTTAAGTGAATTAGATTGAAAATCTTGAGTTTTTTTACTAGTTTTCATCAAAAATTGCTACTAGAAATCATCAAGTTTGTAACCATTATGGTTGTGAGCCTCACAAATTAAGTGAGGTGTTGATGTACCTCACAGTTGTGACCCCGTGGTGCAAACTTTCATGACCCCCATCAAAACCAACAAACATGCATTTTTTACTTGAAAATGAAGGAAATTTTCAAAGCAATGTACATGCAACCTAAACTAAGATTTCTCTACTATATTTTGGTGTATTTACACTTGTTAATCATAGGAAATAATTGATAATTTTCAAAGTCAATGGCAAAGGAAAATGAGGTCAAAGATGTACATATACAAATGTGTTTATGAATACAAAGTGAGATAAGCTAGCTTGTGTGAGTTTTTATTAAAAATTAGTATATCCGAATGGTTGAACTCTTGGAAATGGCATGAGAGATTATTATTGAAAGTGTAACCATCTCTTAGGCTTGATATATATAATTGATACATGACATGAAATGTTGACTACAAAATGCTTATGTGATATTGATGAACACGTTACATATAAGTTAATCATTTGAGATTAACATTTTTATATGATGCCTTACAACGGCAAATGATCAATTGATTATTAATATGTTATATGCTGACTAAAGAAATCATATGTTGACATTGAGCATGAGAAATGCAATGATTATGAGAAATGAGCAAACTAAATTGTATGCCCCTATATGCTTAGACTATCATTATAACATTAGGATAAATTGGAATGCCATTAATGTCTTTAGTAGTACTACAACTTCTTGGACGAGTTGGTATGGCTGCATAAGCCTTAGAGGGCACTATACACCCTTTAGCTCTATGGAGTAATGGCTATATAAAGTCTATAGAGCAATGGCATTTTAGTCCTATTGGATATTAGCACTATTCTTTAGAATGATATGATTTTTAGCTCTCACAAGCAATGTATTTACGAGATATTTGGAGCAACATAAAACCAAGTATCTAGTCTATAGTGGTCTAAAATACATTAGGCAGTACATAAAATAAACATGAAAATTAATGATATATGAACATTAAGTATAGTAATGAGAATTATGTAAACATGAGATATTGGAATATTGTGACTTACTAGGGAGAGACACTGGACACTAGGATTCTCCAAGTATGGATTGCCTAATGATGAAAAAGGATAAGGGTTTCAAAAATGGAAACTTTATTGTTCAACCAAAAAATTTCTTCTTTGGGCAAAGTCGACCCAATTTTTAGAAAAAACTTAGATAAGGGCTTTAAAATGATTTAGAAGTAGTTTTTTAAAATTTTAAGACATTTAAAAGGGGTTTTCATAAAATTCTATCATTTTGAATGAAATAATGTTATTTTAGAGATCTCTTGAAACAACTATTTTAGGCCTCAAAATGACTATTTTGAATGTTATCAAAATGGTCGTTTTGTGAGATCCTCAAAATAACGAAATACACCATTTCATTTGAAATTATGGAATTCAAGAAAATGAAATGTGCCATTTCATTTGAAATGATAGAATTTTATAAAAAAAAAATAACCCTTTTCAAATATCTTGAAATTTTAAAAAACTACTTTTAAAATTTAAAATAGTTGTTTCAGTGGAGTTTAAAATAATCATTTCAACTCTTGCTAAAATAAATGTTTCAAGTTTTCCAATTTGAATCAAAATCTAAAACTTACCCTATCTATCCACATGAAATGGCCATTTGCTTATGCAAAATGGTTGTATTGCATTGAAATGTCCATTTTACAAGTCTAAAATGGCTATTTCGATAAAGGTCAAATTTTTTCAGTAAGTGTGCACTCACAAACATAAAAAAAAAAAAAACACTTTCTAAACACCAAATTGCTCATTTTTAAGGAGATTTTCAAAGTTCTTTCCATTTTTATTCCTAATTCATTGAAGAATTAACTTGAAGGCAATTGTACACGATAGGTTAACTAGTTTTCTTTCTTCTTTTTTTGAATTATCCGTTAGCCAGTTAGACATGGTAACCTTGTTTTATTTTCTTGTTATCCATCTACTAGTTAGATAACGTAACCTTATTTTTATTTTTCTTATTATCCATCTACTAATTAAATGAGATATGCTATTTGTTCGTATTTAATGTTATATTCATTTTATTTTGTATATTGTTATTTAATTCTAATAAGTTAATTTTGTTCGTCTCTTTTGTCATTTATATACTAGTTAAATGAGATGATTTAATCTGCATCATGTTCCTTATTTATTTAATTGTCATTTATTTTGTGTCCTAAATCTTGTTCAATTTCTTTATAATTTCAATTCCATTATTATTTATTATTTCATTCATACTAACATATGATTTAATATTGTGGTTGTGAGTTATTTTTCTTTTAGAGTTGTCACCTGATCTGCTCAGATTCCCTTTGCCCAAATATTTATTGTGGATGAACCTTTATTCATTTTCCTTGTCTTTTTTCATTCTCATTTTTTGTTTTTATATTGGTTAGAATATATCATAGGCAATTTTCAATATAATTTCTATTTTCGGGTAAGAATATATTTTAAGTAATTTCTTCATATTTTATTTTTTGGGTCACATTATACTTTAGGTAATTGCCATGTAATTTATTTCTTTTCAGAATATTTTCATATATTTCTCCATGAATATTGTAAATAGGTAGAAAATAATTTTTTCATGTTATAAAAAAATAATTAAATTGATTTCTATCCAATTAATTGATATTTTCTAATGAAATGAGCTTTTGATTTTTCTTTAATAAAGGTCACAATAAAAAAAACTTGTTTTTAAAAATTGACATATGAGAATCGAAGTTCTAAAAATAATCAATAACCTAATTTGATGTATGATCTCCTTTAATTTCATTTACCATTTTATGTTTGTTAACATGCTAGTTTCATTTTGTTTATATATAGTTAAGTGTTTCATTTTTAATCTCAAAATTTACTTGAGGAAAAGAATAAAATTATGAATTTAATCTGAAAATTATGTATTAACTTGAAGTATAAATAAATGTAAAGTTTCGAACCATTCTCTAGTTTAGCCCTATAACGTATTTCCTAACGTTGGTTAGGTGGCAACTCCTATATTGTGTGCCCTACTCACACTTTCTAGGTGATCAATTAGGAATGGCCTAAGATTCCTTGAATCTCTTTCTTCTCTCTTAGGATTTAAGGAGTGAGATTAGGTTGAGTCTTTGGTCATTTGAGGTTGGCCAGCCATATAAAGGAAGAATGTAATTAGTGGTGACTCCACTGGGTACACTATAAGACCATGCTCTAAAAGTACCTCAAATTGATGCAAAATTTCCATTTTGAATTTATAATACTATCTTTAATTATATCACATGCTGGAGCCTTAGAATAAGTTAGGCATCTCTATTTACCCCTAATGCCATTTTGCAGCACAAACCCATTTCTCTCAATATAGGAATTACTATCCTCTAAATTTAAGATGCTGGAGTTGCCTAAGTTTGATTGAACTATTAAACGAAGGGCCCACATTAAACAATATGCCACTATTAGCATTAAACTCGTACAAAATAGATTACTTCAACCTTACATTGCAAAGAAAGGTTATAGATTGGTACCATAGGCTTAAGAAAAAGGAGAAAGAAGATTAGGGCAAGGTTACTAAGGCTTTCATTAGCTAATGTGACTGCAGCACATATATGAAGGTTATGATGAAATACCTCGAGTTGTTAAAACAAAAACCTAATGAGACATTCTTAAATTATTTAACAAAATAAAGGTTAAGGGTTTTAGACATGAGGAAGAAGCTAGAGACAACCGATCAAATAAGGATGTTTATAAGGAATGTTAGGCCTTATCTAAAGAATGGACTGAAATCAAAAGGGCTTAAAGATTTAGAGTCCTTGAAGGATATTGCTATTGACTTAAAAGAGGAGTATGCAAAAATGAGAAAGAATTTAAGAAGACTTAACAAATGTAGAAGGATGAACAATGGACACATAGGGAACAACAATAATAATGGAGTTGGTAAAATTATTGAAGTGTCTGCCATAATAAGACATTTTTTCAATTTAGGTAAACCAATATCATAGTGCCTTAAATAGTTCCAAAAAGAGAGAAAACTCTAACATTTCTAAACCATCCAGAACTCAGGGTCTACCCAATCACAGATTAAAACTATATTACCAATTCCATTAGCAAACTGGCTATGACACAGATAATTGCCATAACCTAAGGGACTGAATTCAGGATTTGATTGATTCCAAACAAATTCCTAATCTAAAAAAGAGAGAAAGGACAAGGTGTCTACTCTAACATACCTCCACTAGTATATATGGTAAATTTTAGGTTACCTAAGTGGTATGTGCTAAAATACTTATACAGTAGCTAGTATTTGGCTATGGAGAGGGAAGCAAGGGAGGAAGACCATGGTTCAATTCTTGTTACTGATATATAGGCAATTGACAGTGAAAGCGAGTAAGAAAAAGAAGTTAAAGATCTATGGGTTGATTTTAATAGCGAGCAAAGATGAGATGATAAAGAGGAAACTAAAGTAATAACTCAAAGTGGCCATGTGGTGCTAGAAGTTAAAAAGGAACCGACTCCCCCAGTGTTAGAAAAAGAAGATAATGTTGTGATAAAGTTGCTAAAAAAGACTCATGCATATATTTTAATATGGGATCTCTTGCAGCAATCCCTTTCACTATGCTAAAAAGTGGTAGAGTCATTGTGTGCCATGATAGTATTAACCCCCATATCTCCATCTCTATCTCAACTATTAGATATAGTAAAAAGAGAAGAAAGAGGTGTGGTTAGTTTCTCAGATGCTGATCTTCCACCTGAAGGGCACCACCACAATATCCCTTTCTATATCAAGGCTAAGGTAGAGGGAAAGCATACTGCATGTGTGATGATAGACAACAAGTCTTTAATTAATGTATGCCTGCTCAAAGTAGTAGCTGCATATGGCATTGATGATTCTATAATTTGCCAATCCTATTTCACTATCATGGCTTATGACAACACTAAAAGGTAGGCATATAACACTTTTAAAGTCAAGGTTAAAATGAGGGTCATAGTAGATGATGTAAAGTTTGCATTATTTAACATCCCTACCAATTTTTCCTTACTTATGGGAAGACCATGGTTCCATAAGCTAGAATAAGTTCTATTAACATTGCACTAAATGATCAAGATCCCTCATAACAATGAGGTAGTAACCATCTAGCCAACAAGGGAGAATCAAGTATCAATGCTTGAATAGCCAACCAACCTTTTAATGGATTCCGTATAGAAGGAATATTTTCAGAGGAAGAAAATGATAACCCTAAGGTTGTAAACATATTGAAAAAGATGAATTATTTACCAAGCACTAGCTTAGGAAATGATTCACAAGTTTTAGTAGCAGTCATATAACCAAAAGGCAAAAAGACCGTTAAGGTTTAAGGTATATGGCAGAGTCCATAGAGCAAAAGAAGGGAAAGAGGGAATCCTGACTTTAAAAGAAAGCCTTGTTCATGGCTTATAAAGCATCCAATACTATAGGGAATCTAAACTAATGATATTTGAGGGGAAGGTTGTGCCAAGCTTCAAGATTTTTAATAACATATTTAATTGAGTGTTTGGTGAAGTCAAGACCACTTTAGGTTTTTAGGATAAAGAGATTGATTAACTTGGCTAACTTAGAAATAGAACCCAAAGAAGTGATCCTGAACATAGCTCTACTTTAAGATAAAGGGCATTGACTCTCTATTTTCTAATATTCTTTATGTACCTAAACTTTTTGATGTTTTACTTTTTATGTTAATAAAATGAATAATTTTGCTTATGTTTATCATGTCTCATCTAATTGCATCATGCATAATAATAATCATGACACAGATAGCATGTTTGACATTAATTCAATTAATACTACTTTGTTTAATCTCAATACACCAAAAAAGCCCAAAGAATTTTTAATTGCATTTGATGTAACTCTTGATGAAAGGATAAATTTGTGAGAAATTAAAAAAATATGAAAAAGTCTTTGCCTATACTTATAAAGATATGCATCGAGTTGATAGGAAAATTGCTGAACATGCCATCCATTGATATAAAGAGGCAAAACTAAAAAAATATAAGCCGAAGAGGATGAGATCAAAATAGGCTAAGAAAATAGAAAAATAAGTACAGAAGCATATTAAAGCCAAATTCTTAGAAAAAGTACAGTATCTAACCTGGTTAGCAAATGTGGTACATGTTACCAAGAGAGATGGTAAAGTCAAAATATATATAAACTACAAAGACTTAAATGAAGCTTATCTAAAAGATGATTTCCCACTCCTGCATATTACTATGCTAGTCAATAGTGCTGCAATGTGCAAAATGTATAGTTTTTTTAACATATATACAGGGTATAACCAAATCCTGAACAAGATAGCTGATAAGATAAATACAACTTTAATCATTGAATGGGGCACTTTTTGCTACAAAGTTATGCCTTTTAGGTTAAACAATGCTAGGTCTACTTATCAGAGGATAGCCATAAAGATATCAGATAACTTGATCCATATGGAAGTAGAGGTTTACATAGACGATATGATATCAAGTTCGCAACTAGGGAAGGACATTTTAAAGCATTAGAGAAGTTCTTTCAGTGGATAGACAAATATGATCTACATCTAAATCCAAAGAAATAAATCTTTAGGGTGACTTCTAATAAGCTTTTAGGGCATATAATAAATCAAAGAGGAATTGAGATGGATCTTAAAAAGGTCAAAGCTATTAGATAGATGTCAATTTTGAAGAAAGAAAAGGAAATAAGAGGATTTTTAGGTAGAATTCAATACATTAGGTAGTTCATAGCAAAGCTTATGACCATATGTGAGCTTATCTTTAAACTTTTAAGAAAGAACGAACCGGTTAAGTGGAATGATAATTGTCAAAAGGCTTTAGACACCATCAAAGACTACTTAGCAAATCTACTTATTCTACAGCCTCCAAGGTTTAGGAAGCCTCTAATCCTATATTTATCTATTAAAAAAATTTCAGTAGGAGTTATGGTGGCAAAAGAAGATAAGATGAGGCTCAAGTATCTGATTTATTACCAGAGTAAAAAGTTTCTTTTCTATGAGGCCAAGTATGTGGAAGTTGAAAAAAAATATGCCTAGTAGTGGTTTGGGCTTTGATGAAACTTAAATGTTATTTCTAGTCTTATGTAGTCTAGGCAATAGCTAAAGATAACCATTTAAGATACCTCTAGATGGCACCTTTTTTGATAGAGCAAATAGACAAGTAACTTGTTTTGCTTCAAGAGTTTAACGTTCAGTATTTAATGAGAAAAACCATAAAAGGGCATGTTGTAGCTAAATTCTTAGCCAATCATCTGATTAAAGGAGAGTCAATAGAGTTTGAATTCTCAGATAAAGACTTAGCCACAATTATGCTACAGGGATGGCAAATGGTTTTCGATGGGGCTATGAATAGCAAAGGAACAAAGCTAGGGTAATTTTGATAACTCTAGAAGGGGGAATTTTTCCATTAGCAAGGAAACTAAGATACAAGGTTACAAATAATGTTGCAGAATATGGAGCTTATATATAAAGGCTTGTAGCACTATTGGCTCTTGTGCAAAAATATTCAAGGTATTGGATGACTCATCCTCAGTAATGTACCTGATAATTTAAGAATAATCCCTTTAAGAAGAGAAACTAATGCCTTGTATAAAGTATTAGCGATCCCTTAGAAAATAGTTTGAAACGTGGACTTTTCTTTATGTTCTAAGGGATAAGAATTAGCTTGCAGATGTATTAGCCACTTTGATCTCTATATGGCATAACTCAAAAGGAGTAGTCATGAGACTAATTCTCATTTCCAATTTAGAAAAGCCAGGTTATGAAATGGAGTAGGTAACAAAAATAGAACAACAAGAGGGTAATCCATGGATTTATGATATTCATAACTATTTGAAAAAAAAAAGGGAATTTTCCTAAAGAAACCTCAAATAAGGATAAAAAAGCACTGAGAAAGTTGTCTACTTAGTTCATCAATATAGATAGAACCCTATATAAAAGGCAATTAAAAGGTCTCTAACTTTGGTGTTTGGGGTAAAAAGAAGTAGAAAGGGTTATGGAGAAAATACACTAAGGATCCTATAGCACGCATATGAGTGGTCTAGAATTATCAAGAAAAATCATGCTCCAATGCTTTTTTTTTTGGCTTACCATAGATTATGACTATTCAAAGTATGTATAGAAATGTTATAAGTGTTAGTAGTATAGGGATCTAAGACATATGTCAGTATCAAAATGGCATAATTTATCATCTCCTTAGTTGTTTGCTACTTGAGGGATAGACATAATCAATGAAATACACCTAACAGCCTTAATGGGCATCGTTTCTTCATTATGGCTATCAACTATTTTTCTAAGTGGGTTGAAGTGCAATCTTTCAAAAAGTTAGGGGCAAAGGAGATAAATAAGTTCATAGAAAATAATCCAATTTAAAGAAATATAAGGTTCACACCATGTAATCTCGGATAATGATGTTTAATTTTAGGCTGAGACTAAAGCACTTTTGCAAAAATACGAGATACAACATCATAAGTCTTACCCTTATAAACCACAAGCCAATGAGGCGATTGAAGTAGCAAACAAAAATGTTAAGAAAATCCAAGCCAGGGTAGTTATGACTTACTAGGATTAAGCCAACAAACTTCCATTTGCACTTTGGTGTTATAAAGCGAGAATTCAAACTTCAACAGGCACCACTCTATTTTCCTTGTGTATAGAATAAATGCGGAGCTTCTTGTAGGGGCTGAGCTGTAATCATTAAGAGTAGTTATGAAAGCTAAAGTCCCAAAAACAATATGGGTTGAATAAAGATGACAACAACTGAATTTGTTAGATGAAAAATGTATGAAAGCTAATTATCACAATCAAGTTTATCAAAAGTGCATGGCAAAGGCTTTCGAAAGGAGAATCATAAACCATAAGCTAAAAAGAGGGGATTTTTTTCTTAAAAAAATGAAGTTAGGAGTAACTAAACAAAGGAGAAAGTTCAAACTAAATTAGGAAGGACCTTTCATCCTTAAGCAATTGTTGCCAAAAGGGGTTATGATCCTTGCAGATTATGACAACAATGAGTTTAAAGAACTAATCAACATTGATAGCTTAAAACAATTATATGGCTAAAGATAAATGAAAAGCAAAAAGAAAATAAAGCCATACAGATTAAAAATCAAAAAATGGTGGTCTTGCTAAAAGTCAACACTTTAATAGGATAAAAACCAAAAAAGGTATCCCATACAACAATTAAGGGCTCAAAGAAAATAACGAATCAAGAAAAGCTATAAGGCTAATTGGCAATAGAAGTTAAGATGCAATTAAGATTTCCCTTGATTAAATGGAGATTTGTGTTGTTGCATTATTGTCATGTTGTGATACAAGTAGATAGGACCACGTTAATAAGCTCAATCAAGCATTTTAAGGACTAAAGAAATAGCAATGTTATTTATTATGAAAGTTCATATTGCACTGCTTGTATTTAATTCAAAAAAGCAATAAAGACAACTATTCTTAGATCTTTTATCTTTTGTTATTGTTGTTTTCATTTTGCATTCTTAGCCAATAGGATCGATTATCTTTAAAAGAGTTAGTCACCTATTTCTTATTTAGTCACCCATTTCTTATATTCATTAGAGGTTTGGAATTAAAAGAAGACTTAGGTGGAATGTTCACTTTCAGGGGGCAACTACTTCTAAAAGTTATGATAACCTGCAGCAAAAGTGATAGACAAATCTCCCCTTTTGAATGATAAAGGGCAAGTAGTAATGCCTTGCACTTCACCAAATTGTCTCATGCAATGATCTAAAATAAAAAGGTAACTCTATGTAGTCTAACTAATGGAACATAACCAGATTCACCATTGTATCACACATACATCAACACAATGCATGAGCATCTAAAGTTTATGCTATCATTAGTTGTCGCACCTAACTAAAAGACCTATTGCACCACTTCAAAAAAGCAACGTAATACTACACGAAGCAATAATGTCTTAGATTATAAGAAGTAATGACACAGGGTGGGATCATTTAATAGATAAAGCTTTTCTTATAGTCAGATCTAAAAAAAGCCATTAGCAATGAAAACTCAAAAAAAGGGCTTCCTAATCAAAAATTAGGCAAAGGATAGGGTGAAAATTGATAAGGTAGTCCATATAAAAAAACATGAAAACCTAAAAAGGCATGTTACTTAGGTAAATACCTAAAGAAGAAATGGGTTTCCATAGAAAATATCAGCATCACCAGATTTTATGGCATCTAAACCCATAATGGTTTCATCAAGAATTAGTGGAAAAGGGTTTAAGCCTTCTCTTATGCCATTTTAAAGTGACAGTGAGATATTTAGCAAAGAAGATGAATAAATAAGCACCTACACGCATTGATGAGATATATGTATGACCATTAAAATAGGTCAACAAAGAGTCCAAGGCTATAAAATTCTTCTTAAAGATCTATTAGCCATCAAGGGTAGAATACCTAATGCTTTCACTAATTTATGCGGGTAACATGAAATACAATTGGGGTAGCAAGGCATAATTGTAAAAGGATCTAAAGCACCTAGAATGGCAACAAACTCTTTAGATAAGGTCATAATTCTTAGAGTAAAATTAGAAAACATGAAATTCTAGGTCCCAAAAATAGGTTGTAACATATAAAAAAGGGAAATCTAGTTAAATTCAAAAATTCAAAGAAAAGTGGGAAATTTGCCCAATGTAAAAGGTAGATTAAGAATTTTTGACGTTTCAAGATAAATTCATCACCCATTAAAGCAAGGAATATAAGACAACTTATAAGGCATGAGGATCTATACATCATTCATTGCATTTATAGGCTACCAGCCTAAAACAGCCATTTTTCACCAAGCTAAAAACGGCCATTTTAGTATGGGCTAAAATTGCCATTTTGTGCCTAGGTAAAATGGTTATTTTAGGGTCAGTCAAAATGACCGTTTGGGCTTGAAACATCCATTTTGGAAAGGCCAAAATGGCCATTTTACATATTTTCTTATAAAATGGCCATTTTTATTTTGTATTATATTTATACTTGCTCATATTCTCTCTCTAAGCCAACACATTTTAGCCATATCTAAACCTAAAATTCCTCATAGATGCCAATAAAGTAGATCCTAGCATCAGCCTATGCTTAAACATTTGGCCCCACTAGATTAGTTAACTCCCGAAAAGTCTGAGCACTTTTGATATCTTTCCACTATCACATTCATCAAGAGTTACTATCTATGCATACACACATTACAGGACTTAAGTGTCATTGAGTGGGCTAATCAACTTTTTGCTAAGACAGGATAGAGGGACTTCTACTTTTTAAGATATGCCACCTACCCATGGGTCACCTTGGAGCTCTTGAGCACCTTCTAATATAGGCAGTAGCATCTAGCCAACATATAGCGATCCGATTTAGAGTATTGAAGGGTTCGATATGAGATATCTATGCTTCAATTTTTAGAGTTGCTACATCTCCCAGTTTATGGTGTATTTCTAAATAGTCTTGATGAGTCGTAGACTCTCATCTCTTAAGCTGGCACTTTCTATCAAACCAGTCAGATCAAAGCCTTTACCATTCGAGATCCATTGTATTATTACCTATACAAAATGTGTTTATTATCTTACCTTAGATGAATAGATAGTACGGGTTAAGTGAACCACACAGAGTTACATGCTTTATAGGTGATGGAGTAGAGGGTGCAGTTTAACTCTTCACTAGCCATCTTAGAGCATTTACATTGAGTCATTAAGTCAGTAGATTTCCCGAGAAAAGCATCACTATAGTAGGCACTATCACCGTATTGCTCGTGTGTATAAGGATATAGGAGCAGATTATGGGTGGTGCACTTCAATAGCAATTTTGGGTAGACTGTAAGAAAACGATTGCTATTGGAATCGTGAAGAACAATCCCCAGTCACCAATTGGATACAAATAACTTACTAAGGAGGAGTTGGCTACTAGAGCTAGTCAATAACTAGATGATTTAAATGTTGTAAGGCATAATTTGTAGCTGATTTAGAGGAGATACTGGGAGTTTCCTCACCTACTATCAGGCCTTGTAGTCCACCACCCTTCATGCGAAGGCAATAATGGAGGATAGATGAGGCAAGACCTCCTATGCACCATCATTATTAGCATCAGATGCACCTCCCTCTAATTCATAGATGCAGGGTATGAAAGCCCTCATCATGGATCGACTATAAGTGTGGAGGTTACTATGATTGACAAGATCGAAGATGTGCATCAGGAGTTCACCACGCAGGTTGATATCATGCAAACCAAGATTCAATCCCTCAAAGCATCATAACCTCTCCTAGAGCCATAGAGATTACCTTTTCTTTTTGCTTTTTACCTCTCTTATTTTGTTTTATTTTATTTTATCTTTTTTTTACATGTTAGTCTTAAGACACCTCTAAATCATTATGATAAAAATCTATTTATTTATAAAACTTCCATTTTGACATACATTTCTTTTCTACTTTACTATCAATTTACACTAACAAGCAATATAAATCATAAATGCAACATTGCAAAAAAAATGATAAAAGAATAAAATAAATGAAAAAATGATGGAAACAATGATAAATGATAGGACATTAACATATTAAAAGCCACACTCATATATAACATGCATTATGACTTCTGTCACTGCAATCATTTAACAATTTGATCCCGATTTACAAGGGGCATCATCTGTGTAGTTGACTAACCAATTAACTACAATACCTTAGTCAAGCTGCAGGGGCAAGCTGTAAGATTTTTCAAGCTTACTACATTTTCTCTAACTCATCTATCAAATTACGACGTTGCAAAAGTCGTTTAAAAAGGGAACATCTGCCATCTACTTTATTATGAAGAGCGAGCTCTCATCTTAAGGCATGGAAGTTGTGGGGAGCAAGCTCTTGCCTTAAGGTATGACCAATCCACCTTAAGGCATGACTTTTTCATATCTAATTTTAGGCATGACCATTCTACCTTATTGCATGACCCCCTTACATATGCTTTAAGGCATGACCAATCCACCTCAGGGCATGACCCTTTCACATCTACTTAAGGCATAACCCTCTCACTTTGGCTTTAAGGCATGACCCTTTCACATCCATCTTAGGGCATGATCATCTCATATCCACTTTAAGGCATAACCCTCTCATATTCA
>CANXYI010894337.1:0-10255 GCA_948208565.1 Hura crepitans
CTTAAGAGAGAGAATCCTTCAATTTGGCCCTCTTTCTTGAGTCTAATGGGTGAAAAAAGATGTGGAAGTGGTGGAGGAACAATTTTATGGAATTTTTCTTTGATTTTAGTGGAGAAAATGGTGGAAGGAAGAAGAATTTTCCTTGCTTTTCTTCTTCAATGGCATCGGCTGGAATTTCTGGAGGTTGAAGATGAATTCTAGTTATGTGAGTGGCATGGGCACATTTAAGGGTATTTATATGGAGTGGTTTGGTCCAATTGGTTTGGTTCAATTAGCCTTAAAATCAATTTTTGAGCATTTTCACTTCTAAAGTTGATAAAATATTCTAGGGACCTCAGAAAATTTCCATTCTAGTCCCCAAAATTCTCAATTAGTGCCACTAAGACCCTTGTAAAATTTCAGCTCAAAATTCCATCGAATGGAAGAATCACTATTTACCCTAGATTGGTTTTCAGATTCGAAAATGTGTAACATATTCCCCGTTGCTCCAAAAATTCTCATTTAGTTTTAAAATTCCTAATTTAATAATACTAAGGTCTCGGTAAAATTTGGGGTCAAAATTCCATTATTGACTTTTTAGGTACCATTCACTCACTGAATAAAAATATTCAAAAATAATATCAGATGGCCTCAAAAAATTATAATTCCTTTATCACCATACTTAATGGAATTTTTGAGATTCAGGTTATGATATTTTCGAGATCATCCAAACATTTTCTTGGTCCCGAGGCTGTCTCGGCCCAAAATATTTTTATCTCCGAAAATGAAAGCTTATACCCTAATATGAATTATTGTTTCTGTTAAAAATTTTAATTCATTCATTTTGACCACTTTTAGGCCTATCAAAGTTTTTTGAACAATATGCCAGTCATCGGACTCGAAATGATGACCCACACCACGGGGAACATCACTTGGATCTCGATAGCACTGTTCACAAGACCTTGACCGGCGGACATTACAGTTACATTAGTTTTCCTTGGATGATAGTCTATCAAATAGTCATAATCTTTAATTTGCCCTAACCATCTTCTTTGTCTTAAGTTTAACTCCCTCTGAGTAAAAAGGTATTTTAAGCTCTTGGGATATGTGTATATGTAACATTTCTCACCATATAGATAATGCCTCCAAATTTTCAAAGCAAACACAACAACAGCTAACTTTAAATCTTGAGTTAGGTAGTTCCCCTTATGTGGCTTCAACTATCTCGAAACATAGGCTAGCACTTTTCCTTCATGCATCAATACGCATCCCAATGTATTAAGTGAGATGTCACTATATAAAATAAAGTCTTTACCCTATTTAGGTTAAATCAGGATAGGGACTTCTATTAGCATCTTCTTCAGCTTGTCAAAACTCTCTTAGCATCTGGCATCCCACTAAAACTTTAGATTCTTTCTAATTAATCTAGTTAGAGGTGCTGCAATCCTAGAAAATCCTTTTACAAATATTCTATAGTACCCAACTAAACCCAAAATACTCTATATCTTAGTCACATTTTTCAGAGGTTCCTATTCTAATACTACTCTGACCTTGCTAGGGTCCACTCTAATACCTTGCACTGATACTAAATATCTCAAAAAAAGCCACTTCATTCAATTAGAATTCACATTTACTTAACTCGGCATACAACTGCTTCTCCTCAGAATTTGTAACATAAGCCTGAGATGTTGTTCATATTTTTCTTCTATCTTAGAATACACTAGGATGCCATCAATGAATACCATAACAAATTGATCTAGATAGGGTTGAAGCACTCAGTTCATTAAATCCATAAAAGCTACTGGGGTATAAGTGAGCCTAAATGGCAACACCAAGAACTAATAATGCTTGTATCGAGTCTTAAAAGCAATTTTAGAAAAATTAGTTTCCTTTATTGTGAATTGGTGATACCCAGATCTCAAATCAATCTTGAAAAACACACTTGCACCTCTCAACTGGTCAAAGAGATCATCTATCCTAGGTAAGGGATATTTGTTTTTCAATATCACTTTATTAAGCTATCTATAATCAATACATAATAAAGGGGACCTATCTTTTTTCTTTACAAATAGAATAGGGGCTCCACAAGGTGAAGTACTAGGTTTAATGAACCCCTTAACTAATAGATCTTTCAATTGCACCTTCAGTTCTTTCAACTTAATAGGTACTATTCTATAGGGGATACTAGACATAGGTGTTATACTAGGATACAGCTCAATCTCAAAATCAAGCTCACTCTATGGAGGCAACCTTGGGAACTCATCAAGAAACACATGAAGAAATTCAAAACTATTGAGATCTATTCAAGAATCAGGTTAGAAGTATAGGTATCAATGACATGTGCTAGGTAGGCTTCACAGCTTTCACGAATGAGTTTTCTTGCTATTGCAATTGAGATAAGACTATCTAGAAGGTTTGTCTCACCTATAGCTATCAATGCCTATCTATCTATAGTTTGGATGGTTAACTTCTTATGTTTACAACCCACTATAGCCCCTTGTTTAGATAACCAAACCATTCCTAAAATCATATCAAATTCATAGAATGGTAACTCAATCAAATCCATAGGAAACATACATTCTTAGAATACTAAGGGACACTACCTATACACCCAGTTCACATTCACTTTCTTTCCTATAGGATTACTGACTTGAATGTCTATCTTTAGAAGCTCATATTTCAATCCTCTATCATGTGCTTGTGTGGTGCATACATAAGAATGTGTGGATCTTAGATCTATCAATGCCAAAACTAGAACATCAAATAAGTGAAATGTACTAATTATGACATCTGGGGCTTTAACTTCTTTTTTGGCCTTGAAAGCATATTGCCTCATTAGTGCACGAGCTTTTAATCCTATCCCCTAGTTAGCATTAGGATGATTCCCCCTACCCTACCTCTATCCTATATTCTAAGATGTTATTATACATACCTAAGTACAAGCACCCTCTTGCTATCTTTAAGGACACTCTCTCTGATAATAGTCTTAAGCACCATAAGCAAAGCATTCTCCCTTCCTACTCAACCAATATTGCCCCCAGTGTCTCTTGTTACAAGTATTGCAAGTCGGGGGTCTATTCCTAGTACTTGCTATTACTGGAGCACCAATAGCTTGTGGAGGTGGTCAAGGTTTAACTGTAGAAGCATGCCTAGACCTCTGAGATTATATTTGCCTTAGTGCCTAATACACGGATTGAGATGAAGACTGTGCTTTTCTTTTTCTCTTTCTACCACCTGAAGCTGCACTAGACTGCTTAGTAGTGAACTATCTCTTCCTCTAAAAGAAGTCCCTTTTTTCTTGTACTATCTCTTCCATATCATATACAGATGCTACTGATATACCAAAATCTATAAACCATAAGTTATGTATCTACATCCTTAGCTTTACATTCAAGCCTTTCAAAAATCTCTTACATTTCTCCTCTTCATTAAGAATGAACTTCTCATCATATCTTATCAGTCGACTGAAATCCTTCTCATACACTAACACTGTTCTCTTACCCTATCTTAGATTTATGAACTCCTATCTCTTCTTATACTTGTAAGATTCTAGAATATATCTCTTTCTAAATTTTATTAAAAAGAACTCCCAAGTAAGATATGTTATAGCTTTCCTCTTTTTAATAGTATCGCACCAATGTAATGCTTCTTTTTGAAGGGGAGAAGTTGTACACTTTAAGCTATCCTCCTTTGAACACTCCAACTATTCTAAAATTTTGAAGATTCTTTCTAACCTATACTATACTCGTGTTGCATCATCCTTTTTTGTACCCAAAAAATCTATAGCTCCTATCTTTTTTATTCCTCTCTAAAGGTGTCATCTGTAAAGGAGCTAGTAGTGGTGAAGGTACCAGAACTGGTGGAGGAGGTGGAATAGCAACTGCAGAACTATGTCTGAGTAGATCTACTATCTACTATAATAGTGTTGGGTATTCTAATGTCTACGATTGTACTTATTGCTGTGACTAATATGCAGCATCACTAGGTTTTAGTGTGGCTACACTGCTAGCTTTCCCCTAAATTGTTGTAGGGGTATAACTAGCCATTTCCTCTCCTCAGTATTCGGGTACTTGTTAACTCATCTTGATTAACTACAAAAAAAAATTGAACCTATCAACTTCGTAGTAGTGTAGCAGCTTAAAGAAAACAACCTTAGGCATTAGCACTTATGTAAGACACCTACGAATATATAACCTATGCTTTGATACCACCTAATGTGACATCCACTATTGGACTTTTAATGAAATTTGACAGGTGATGCACTTTCCGCCTAATCACCTATCCTAGGATTGCTCCAGATGTGCACTCCTTAACACTTGAAGACTATTTTAACATTTTATCAAATATTACTTAGGTACTCAGTCTAACCCTTAAACAAGATCATATGTGGTGTAATAGACCTAAAAAACCAATTTTACAACCATTCTACATGTTATAGAAAATTAGGCAGCACAACGGCTACCTAGGTGACATACCAAATTTTTTTTTCACCTATAAAAGCACTTTTATCAGTAGTAATATCATTCTACCTCTTTCTGGACCCTTTTGATCCCCCAGTTAACATCATCACATAGTAATAAACTAATTTCAATCACACAGGGGCTCAGGCCTATAGGTATAAAAAATCCTCAAGCAGACCATTCAGACAATCCACCTATTAATATATATCACATCTATCCTTTAATTATACAAAGAGAAGTAGCCTCTAAGCATGCTAAACCCATACCTAAAGTGTTTACATGAGTGCTAAACAAAGCATAGGAAAAAGACTATATATGTACCATTAAAAAATTGTGCTACTACACTGCATGATCTCTAAGGCTGGATTGCTTATCTTTGTAACTTATGTGCTAAAACATTGGTATGTTGAGTATAAAACTCAATGGTGAATTTAAGGCATATGAAAAATGCTATATGCAATGGTTCACATGCATTAATAATATGATAGTCAAAATATAGTGTATGGGTGGTATAATAGGTAACTCATGCAATTTAAGTGATATGCCACATATCTCAATAATTCTAAAATGCCATTGTAATAATTTAAAATAAATTAATTATGTAATAACTTGCCTTTAACCAATTTTGTATATTAATTCAATTTAATTTATTAGACCATATCAGATAGACTACACTTAAGACACTGGACTAAGAAGGAACTAAAATGTTGTGTTGTGGGCCATATTTTAGACCCTTACTACTACACCGGCCCAGTCTAATAGCAGGGAATAAGTCACTTGAACCTCCTAATACCAAAAAAGATATAGTAGGGATCAGTCCATAGAGCTCTTAATATCTCAAACAACTTAACCACCAATAATATTATGGATAGTAGGGATCAGTTCATACACCTCCTACTATCTAAAAATCATAGTAAAAACTTCAATCGATAACAGGGATCAGTCCATAAACCTCCTAATATCTAGATAATTATTAACATTAAAAACCTCTAAAAGATAGCAAGGATCTTTTTGTAGACCTCTCAATATCTAAAAAATCATCAGAAATCACCTAGTCGCTACTAATCCCTAAGTTGACCAGTCAACCCGTCTAGTGGGTGTCTAACTAATGGGCAATCTGACATTATTTTGCATTCATTTATTTACTAATCATTATATTATGATAGTTAGGAATCAAAAATAGATATTTACAAGTTTTATTTGATAGTCAAAATTTTACTTAGACAGTTATAGGTTATTTTTACTCCTATCGGGCAGTTACGGGTCAATTTTTCTAAACCATTTTTAGTTACATTCTTAGGCATAATGAAATTCACAACAAGTCTAATCTAAGCCATTAATTTAAACCTAATTATGTCTTTGTTCAAGGTATAT
This sequence comes from Hura crepitans, assembly GCA_948208565.1. Lineage (NCBI taxonomy): Eukaryota > Viridiplantae > Streptophyta > Magnoliopsida > Malpighiales > Euphorbiaceae > Hura > Hura crepitans. The sequence continues at coordinate 5,814 of CANXYI010894337.1, forward strand.
ATCAGCATAAGTGTCCCTAAGTCATTTTCTCAGGACAGTTATAAGTTATTTTCATTTTTGTGTATGCCATTTTAGGTCTTAAATTAAGTCCATTTTATGCCATTTTTGAGTGCTATTTGCACCTATTTTCATACATATTAATAAGCCTAAAGCCAAGTTCAATTATACACTTCAAATAGCTTGAAAAGTGGCTTCAACTTATTCTACATACACCTTACAAAATGTCCCATAATTAAGATACCATTTACATGCCAATTTAGTTCTTTTTAAGGTTAATTTCCCTATGTCATTCTAAGTTATTTTTATGTTTCTTTTTAACCACTTCCTAACCTTAACTCATATTTATTCACCTAACTCATGCCAAATGTACATTACACAATTCATGGCAAATGTGTTATGCCAATCTCACACACACATACCATGCCATAACATATCTTCCATGCCAAATTTGCCTTTCATACCTTTAAGCCAATGCTTACCAATGGCCATGTACATGCTTTTCTCCACATTTAATCACACATACGCATATCATAAAATCATTCAAGCATGCTTGTACACACACAAGGCAAATATCATGCAAACCAAGCCATGGCATACATTGTACATTCCTTGGCCATATCAAGCACACACATACATAAGCCTTTTTCATCAAATTCAATACATATACCTATAATACTATCTCTAACATGCCAATTTCCATAAAATATGCCATGCTAAGTAGCCATACACCAAGCCTGCATTCTAAGGTAAGCTCTCAATTGAGTAAGGCTTGAAGCCAACACTACCATTTATCACCACACATATGCATAATCCATGTATTTCTATGTCAAATACTATAGAAATAATGCTAATCCAACTTTAATTAAGCCATACACATTAAACAAAATCACACCACCCTTTTAGCCAAGTGAGGATATGTCCCTTCCATTCATTCATTTCATTTAATTAGCATTCAATCCATTCATTCCAAACATTATTAGTACAAATATAATCTAAATTCACAGTTGCACTTACTTTAACCATGAAATTCCTTAACTTCCATACAAGTTTCCTACACGTTTTCAACATTAATGCTAGATTACATACTTCTACTACTTTAAATTCATATACCTCCCTAACAAGTAAGGCTTATCCTACACTTCAAGCTTGTGAATGAACTTGTTGCACTTCACTGTTCTTTATTCTCCATACACACCTCCTCACCTTAGAAAATTCTATAAGTCCCCAAATGAAAATCTAAGTTTATAAGCATTCTTAGAATGGTAAAATCTTTTAGGAAATAAATTAAAAAGGAAGGAAACATTTACCCACACAAAGTTGATTTCCAAGCACCATTTTATGTATACTTGTGAACTACTTGAATTTTCTTAAAGTCTATGGACATCTATGGCCTCCAAACCCTTTAAAGATAAATTTATGACTTGTCAAAGGAATTTTTTTTAGCAATTGGTGGCTATTTTAGGCTTGAGAAGCCAGGAAAATGGTGGAGTAAAAAGAATAGTGGCATCAAGAATAGGAGGAAGAAGAAAGGAGCAAATAGGTGTGTGGTGGGGTAGCAATGACAAGTAGACATCTAGGTGTCACCCTATGGCTTTTGTAGGGGCTAAAGTGACTTAGGTGGGGACACATATCACTTGAGCTAATCGAAATTGCTTGATTTCAATAGAAACTGTGGAGAATTTTCAAAAATCTTCTCATTTATTTCAAAAATCCTTAATTAGTCCCATTTAGAGCCACATAAAATTTCACAGCCAAATTCCCTCAATAGGATAGTTAACCAACTACCTTGATTTACATGTAAACCTAAAATTAAGGAAAAGTTGCAAACGACCTCGAAATTGAAAATTTCCTTAACCAATGGACTCAGAGGAATTTTTTTACCTTTAGGGTATGGTATTTTTATGTCTAACCAGGCACATCTTGTGTCATTGTAGGCTTGAATCATTTTAAGCCTACAGCCCACTAGATTATAGCATGAAATAATTTATTAGTTATGATAAGTCTTTAAATTAAGTCATTATCATCATCTTTAAGCTCTTCAATGTTTCCATGACTAATACACCCCACCTTAGGCCTCGTAAAGGTGACATGGCACTCTTAACATGTTTTATAAGCCTTGGAGGTATTGTTCAAGGAGCAAATGGAGAAGAGGGCCCACTAAAAAGGATCAACAAGAAATAAGTTAGAATATTCTTTTTCTTAGGTTTGTAATTCATGTATACTACCTAGGGTCGAGTCTAAATTGGTTTCCTTTTTCTTAAGGAAATTAATGTAGTAAAGTTCCATAACTAGATCATATATTTAATATGATTAAATTACATATGTATGTTTAATGAGACTAAAATGCTTATGCATGCCAAAGCATACGAAATCCCTTTGTATGAGCATACAAAAGTATACAACTCTAATGACACTAAAATGAAAGAAATCCCTCAAAGAAAGTACTAAGAATTACAAGCCTTTTGTTAATATAGTTTTAATTATAGTTCTTTATAGTGTTGGCTTATTGAGTAAACCCAACCCCTTATTACATTGAACATGTTATAACTATGTAAAAAGGTCTATCTTAGATAGTCTATTAATTCATTGGGTAAACCTAAGGTTAATAGTTGTAGAGATAGATTGGGGAAATGTGCTTGAGATACACATACACCAATAGTTTGTGACAAAATTATCAGTAGTTACATGAAAATGCAATTGGCATGAGATACCTACCATTTCTATTATAGGTTAGGCTTATTGGGCAAACCTAATGTTCAACTTAATGAGAAATAGGTATTGACTCACTAGAAAAACCATTGGATTTTCTTCGATCAATGTGAGGGTTGTTGGTTCATAATAAAATAGTGGGAACACATATAGATTTTATGAAAGAGCTTATAAAATATATTCATTTTATGTTATCATGCTATAAAATGTTTCTCATTCTTCTCATGTCAGTATATCTACATCATGAGTTCATTTAACCTAGATTTGCATAAAAATTCTTAACATAAATAAGTTGAATTAACTACCTTCAAAATTTGAGAATAATTCTTAGAAGTGAGAAAAAGTAGTTATGTATTAGACATATATAATCCACCTCTTTTGATTGATGTTCCTATTAAAAGTGAGAAGCTTTTTCAAAAGAATAGGAGGATATTAATAACAATATGATTGCCTATATATCTCTTAAACATTAAAAAGAACTTGACTATGTAGATGCTCATCATTTATCATCTTATGGGATTGATAGATATGAGATATCTAAGATGTTATTCCATTTGAAGATAATATAGGACACTTCAAGAGAGGAAAGTGTTAGGCTTCAATTCTATGATTTTATGATGCATTCAGAATTAAAAGTTAACTCTATAATCACAAAGCATGATAAATCTAATTTAGACTTTTTTTGTTAGGAGTAGAAATTATAATTTAATTATTTCAAGGACCATTAAAGTGGAAAGAGACCAATCCTAAAAGCAAGCATTACAAAACACATCTTGAATGAAGAGTGTAATGCTCCATAATCATAGGTTTATAAATTGCACTTCTTAGGATTTAAATAGTGTTTCTTAAGACCTAGGCAACACTAATTTGATTAGATGGAAATATTAATCATAATATAATTTTTTATAAAAATTGATGTGAAAATAAAGTCATTAAAATGGTTAAAAATGACAAAAAAGTTTTTGCTGCAGCGTTTTATGAATAGTGATATAGTTTAAGTAAAATCATAAAATATTAATTTTTTTTGTCAAAATGACTCAGGATTGGTATAACCTAATTCTTAAATATTGCAAATAGTCCATTGACATTGGAATTAGAATTTTTGTATGTCAAGAAGTATTTTTTTAAAAAAATTACTCAAAGTTAAAACCATTTTTTACTCTATTTCTCTTAGCTTTCTAGTGTGGTTTGTTAAAGGCATTTATGTATTGAATAAAGAGATTTTATGGGACCATAAGGGATGTTAATTGATGGTTTAATAAAGAGGAAGTAATTTTAAAAAGAAAAGAATGAAAATTTGGGTTAATGAGGGACATTAGATAAAAAAGAGAGGAATTATAGCCATTGGATTAAATGGCCTATATAAAAGGGTCAAACTCTTTTTTTGTTAAGATTGCAATAGTGTCCTTCCTTCCTTTCCACTATAGAAGCCAATAACTTCATCAAAAGCTCTCCTATTTTTTCTCCACTTAAATTACTCCCTCAATTCTTTATTCAACCTCTAATTCATGCCCCTATAAGTTTGTAAACAATGTTAGTAACAAGAAATCATGGATATATTTAAAGAAAATGAAAGATGTTATTTAGAATGAATAGTAACTCTTTTTTGTGTGAGTGTTCTTTTAAGTGGTTTCATATTTTTCTAAGGCCCTTTAGGTGCCCAAGAATAGTTATTTTGAGTTGATTTCAAGTTTAGAATTTTGTTAAATTTTATAGGGATTGTTGAGTTTATT
>CANXYI010894488.1:0-14251 GCA_948208565.1 Hura crepitans
AACCACTCTTATCCGTAATAAAAATACATAATCTCTATAATGTCTTTTGGACACCAAAAAGCCTTCTACACCTTTTTTTCCCCTTGGAAATGCCTTGGTCTCTTTTTTCTACACAACATACACCATTACCATAAACAAAAATTCATAAAAAATTAACCACACATCTAAAATGAAATCTAACTTCATAGATGTCTTATATAACCTCATAGATGTCTTATATAACCTCCATAAACTCTTAGAAAAATATCAAACCCAAAACAAAATCAATCCTTTTCAAAAGTGGTTACTATTCGCATAAAACCCTACCCTCAAAAACCTTCAAATTAAAGCCTTCTTCCTTGGAATTAATGGTGTAAACAAGAAGCCAAGGGCTGAATTTACAGGTTTGGTTTGTTTTTATGTGTTAGTTATAAGAAAATAGAAGAAAAAATAGTGGTAAACAAGGTGGACAGTGGTGTTGCCCACTATAAGAGAAAAGAAGAAAAAAAAAATCAAATGTTAACTTTTTATTCCATTTTAACCCCTTTTATACTCATTATAATAGATGGTCAAAATTAGTGGTTAACATGATCAAATAGCTCTGGTTTTTCCTTTTTTTCATTTTTTAAAAATAATTATTTTAGTCCCTCTCAAAGCCTCTTTTATAGTCATTTAATATGCCATAAAATCAATTATATCAAGACCTAAAAAATTAGTAAAAATTTTGTTCAAAAACTAAGAACACCTAATTTAATTAAACATTTTTATCTGTATTTGCTTTTGATAAATTTGTGCACATCCCTTCTTTTTCAATGCCGATTAAAGTGAAATGACCAAAGAATCAACCTATGTCTCACTCTCAAATATCGAAAGATGAAAAGCAAATTAAAGGAATCTTAAGTCACTCTGATTCGATTAGCCTAGAAAGAATAAGCTGAGCACCACAAGGTAAGAGTCGCCACCTAATTGAAACCCTACTTTTACTTACACCTCATGTTAATATGGAATTTCATATTAAATTCATAATTTTATCTTTTTATCTATTAAGAGAGTTTTAAGATTAAAATGAAGTATTCAATGACATAAAAACATAATAAAAAAAGCTTATTTGCAAATGAAATACATGAAATTAAGGAGAGGCATATATCAAATTAGGCAATTGATTTTCTTTGATAATTTCGGTTCTCGCATGATAATTTGTCAAAACAAGTTTTATTATTGCAACTTTTATTAAAGAAAATTCAAAGCCAATTTTATTAGAAAACACTAATCAATTAAGTAAAAATTGATTAGGTTATTTTTTATAACGTATAAAAGTCATTTTCTACCTATTACAACATTAAAAAAGTATAAGGAAATATTCAGAATGAAAATTAAATTGCATGGAAATTACTTAAAATAGATTCTAACCTAAGAAGGTAAAATTTACAAGTAAACTCCCTAAAATACATTGTAACCTAATAAAATTAAAATTACATTCAAAATGCCGAAAATACAATCAATTATTTAATAAAGGAGAGAATATGATAGGTTAGATAAAACCTTATTAGATCTCAAATAACTCACATCATAGCAAGAACACAATGTTAGTTTGACAAAAATAAAGGAACTAACATTATAAAAAGGATAAATAGTAAAATGATATAAAATAAATAATCAAATAAATATGAAAGGAAATAAAATCAATAATTAAATAAATAATAAATAACATATGAATTAAATCATTAAATTTATCTAGTAAATGGATGAAAAAAGAATGAATAATAATTAAATAAAAATTAAAGAAGAACCAAATATTAATAATGGACAAATAAAATAAGGGTACCGCATCTAACTAGTAATTGAGTACACAAATAAAATAAGGTTACCATATTTAACTAGTAAATGGGCAACAAAGAAAATAAAATAAAGGGCATCACATCTAACTAGTAGAAAAATGAAAGAAAAAGAAATTGAAGAAGAAAAGAAAGGATCGATTGACCCACTGTGTATACTTTTCTTTAGAGTTGATCTTTAGTTAACTTGAGAGAAAACGACAAAATACTGTTGAAAAATCACTTTAAAATAAGAAAAACTATGTTTAGAAAATAATTTTTGTTTTTGTAATTGTCTACTCACTAAAAAAAGTCAACCCTTTTGACATATGGTGTCCCTATATTTATACATAGATCTTGAGACTCATTATGACCATTTTGAGTAAGGTAAATTGGCTCTTTTAAGTGAAACAACCATTTTCACATGGCTTGTTCTGGAATAAAAATAAGATTCTACCACACCAAAAATGTAGCCACGTGAAGGCTAAAAATGGCTATTATAGCAAGGCCAAAATAGCCATTTCATGAAATCTAAAAATGACCATTTTACCATAAATAATGAATAAAAGAAGGCTCACTTCTTTTAAAAAATCATTTTTAATTAATTTAATTAAAATTTTTTTAGGCCTTTTTCTCACAATTTAGGTCTCACTGCAAGATTTTCGAGTCGAGTAAAGGTTTATGCTCAAAAGTTAACCATGATCTTAAAACTTTTAATGAAGAGATGTTCAAATTGGATGTTAACATTCCTATTTATTGAAACTTCATCATTTTTTCATCATTAGACAATCTGAACGTGGGAGCCCTAGAAACCCAATGTCTACCATTGTCCCCAACATTTAGGAGGTGACTATAGAGTGTTTTAGGTGACCTAAAGTTTAGAAAAAGAAAAGGCATACGTACCTTATAGGCTAACCCTTTTTTCATAATCTAATGAGTGGTTCAAGAGCCCTTCACTGCTCTTTATGTGTGGCATAAGAGTCAACTTTGAGAGTTACAACTACTCACTAGGTGTGACATAAAAGTTAGCTTAGTCTAAGAGCTGCCTATACTCAGTGGGTGCAATTTAATCTAAGAGTTCCTACCTACTTGTTCAGTTTGAGAGTTACCCTAACTCAATAGGCTTGACTTCTATCATATTATTATAGAACTCCCCTTACTTGGTAGGTATGACTTCTATCTACTTTTTTAACTCCTATCATATTATCCAATAACTACACTTACTTGGTGTATTCAAGAGCTAGCTCTACTCAATAGGTTTGACTTCTGTCATATTATATAGGAACTCCCTTTACTCAATCAACGCGACTTCTGTCAGCTTCCTTGGTTTCTTTCATATTATTTGAGAACTCCATACAATTGGTGGGTAGGAAGCTATACCTCCTTAATGGGGATGACTTTTATCATGTTATTCAAGAACTCCCCTTACTCAATGGTTATGACTTCTATCGTCTTCCTTCCCCCCTGTAACAAAGCAGGTAGCAGGAATACTTTTATTTATCAGCATTTATGATGTTGCAATTTGAATTTTGAGACTAGTTTGGTAATCTTGCAAAAGCTTATAGCTTTGTCCCCTGGTGTTTGGCTAGGAAATTAAATGCCTCTTACAATAATGGTTAAATTTGTGTTGGTCAAGAAAAATTATTATGGTTACGATGCATTCTCTATGAGGAAGTGCATGCCATATTTCCTCTCACTCTTAAGCCTTTTTATGCTAAACTCTTTATTAACATTCTATTATTTATCAAGTTATCTATTATATATTTAACATTATTTTTTAGCAACAAAATAATGAAAATAAATCTGACCAAGAAAAGGCATTCAATATAAATGAGAGTTCTATAAATAACTAACTTTTGGAGAACAAGTTTTATTATCTTAATACTAATATGTATAATTGATAATACATAAATATATGAGTAAAAGAGACAGGGAAAAGTTGGCTCTGAGGCTTTGATTGGGGTCTAGAAACTCGGATGGTCTAGATCTCAACCTTAAGCAATCAAGTTTGGTGTTGACCTCTTGTAAGCTATCCTTGATCCATGAGCCTATGTTTGTATGCACCATATGGAGTGCCTCTATGATCTGAGTCTCCATTCATTATAGCAAGGACTCAAATAAAGAAGCAATAGGTGCCACTAGAGGTGAAATAAAAGATGGTCTTATCTTATTATTGCCTTTGCCTTTGTATAGGAAAACTAGTGTGTAAACCTTTACTTAGTAGCTCAGTCAAATCTATTACAAACTAAGCATCCTCTATATCTAGGTCACTTGGCTATCAACTTGCTTGCTTGTCAAGCTACTATTCCATGAGAAATCTGTATCTAGCTTATTATTAGGGATCATTATTAGTGATTCTCATAGTAATACATGTGTCTTATGGAACCTAGTACTACCATTGAAGTGCTCCTCCTATATGCTGCTCCTCAATGCCTATGCTAATGAAGAGTGTCATAATAACTCCCTTTACAATGATGCCTTTACTAGGGGACATAGTGGCCTAATAAAGGTGCTTTAGTATGGCAGGTGTTAAATAAAATCGTATGTTATGTTCCATTTCCCATAGACCATATAGCTCTATCTAGTTCACTTGAACGATATTGCCTATACAACCTAAAAAGGAGACTACAAAGAATTTATAAAGGTACCAGTGCAGTAACTCTTTAATGGAAAAAACCTTAGTTCAACTAACCTTCTATAAGGTATCAGCATGACTAAGGAAAACCTACTGCTTATCGAGGCCCTTTGGAATCTCTAGGACTCTATTAGTAAGAAAGTGTACCATTTCTGTGAACTACAATAATGACAATTGATATCGGGTTTCTAAAACCCCGAAATGAATGGAGGTGGCATTAGATGGTTGCACATGGTAGTACTCTAGAGTGGTCAAGAACTCCATCCCAACTTTAGGGTATATGGCATGTCTTTAAAAATAAAAATCACACCATCTGACCTACATAAGCAATTGATCTATACTATGAAGGATGTCTAAATTGTGCAATGTATGTGTATAAAAATATAGACTCCTTATAAAGGTCACTGTGGCTAGCCTTTTAAACCACTTTGCCTTTCTATAATGAGCCAATCTACTGCTACCATGTGCTTAGCTAGGGGCTAATGTTATGGATGACTCTACTAGCAGCTAAGTGGCATTTTGAGTGTATACTAAGTTTATATGCAACAAATATGAGATAGATAAAGGTAAAAATGAAATAGATAAAGGAAAATGTAGAAAATGAACCTTCTATAATAAAACAAGGCAAAATGGCTATTTTGGCCTTAGAAAAATAGCCATTTTGATGTTTTGCTTAATGAAAAATGGCCATTATTTGTTGTGCTAAAAGAACTATTTTGGCTTAGGTGCAACTAGTTATTTTGATAGCTATTTTTAACTTAGAAACAGTTATTTTTAACCTTTTAGCTTATAAATGCAATTAATGTGTGCATAGGTCCTCATGCCACTCAAGTTTTCTCCACTTTTTACTTTAATAGGTGATGAATTTCTCTAAAAACTTAAAAAAATTCTTGATCTTTCCTCCATTTGGCCAAATCTTACCCTTTTCACATTTTAGTGGTTTTAAATATCTCCATAGGGTTTAACTTGATCTTTTTTTTTTGAAAGATGTAACCCAGTTTTACAACTTATAGTCTCATGTATTTTGATTCTCACAATAGGAACTATGTCCTATTTATTAAAGAGTTTATCGTAATTGTAACGACCAATATCCAAAGTCTTATAAACAGTACCGTATAGACTCGAGTGATGTTCCCCATGGTGTAAGTCGTCATTTCTAGTCTGATGATTGGCATATTGGTCATAAAACTTTGACGAGTTTGAAACTAGGGATAACAAATGAATTAAAAAATTTTAGTAGAACCAATTATTCTAATTAGTTCATAAAACTACTATTTATAAAGATAAAATGAGGTCGGGCTAAGACAGTCTCAAGAATGTGTCTGGATAGTCTCAAAAATATCATAACTTCAACCTCAAAAATTCCATTGAGTATGATGGAGGAGGAATTATAATTTTTTGACATCAACTGGTATTTATTTTGAATATTTTATTTTGGCTGTGAATAGTGCCAATAAGTCAACGTTGACTTTTGAGCTAAAAATTTGCATGGGCCTTTGAGACCTGAAGTAAGGATTTTTGAAACTAGAATGAGAATTTTTGGAGGGCCAGAGAATATTTTACAAATTTTTGAATGTTAAATATAGTCTTTGGTGAATAGTGATTTTTGCTCCCAAAGAAGTTTTGACCTAAAATTTTGCATGGACCTTATTCCCATTAATTGAGAAATTTTAAAATTGAAATGGGAACATTTTTAGCCTTATAGAATATTTTATGAATTTCTAGGCAAAACTGTGACTAAAAAGGACCAAAAATTGGTTGGGGGCCATTTGGCCCAATCAAATAGGTCTAACTCATCCCATATATTAGATTTTTTGTATGTATAACCATTATCATGAACCAAAACCATTTTCTTCCACCCAAAGCCCATAAACTCGATGCCATTAATGGTGATTTCCTCTATTTTTTCTTACTTTCTCTCTCCTATTCCCACCAAAATTCATGAAAAATATATATAATTAGAGCCTCCACTGAAATTAGATACTAAATCCTCCAAGAGATTGAAGAAAGAAGCCAAAAAGTGAGAGAAAACATACTTGGGTGAATAGTGCTCAAGTGAGGTAAATGAGTTTAAATCTCATATTTTATTTTTGGTGTAGGTAGTTCAGAGGATTCTAGGAAATACCATTTTTTTAGAATTTCATTTGGAGGCATAGTGAATTTTTTGGTATTTTTCAAAGTTTGAATTGCTTATGCTTAGGGGTTGACAAGGGAGGAGAGAGAAACCATCATTCTTAAACTCATAGTGGAGGAGAAAGGGGTGTCCATACACCCTAGGTATGTGGAATATTTCAATTGTATTATGTCATACTTAAATGTGTACATTTGTGTATGTTTTATTGTATGGAAACTTGGTATCATGTGTGTGTATATGTAGTTTGTGTAAGTTGTGCCTATAATCATGTAATTGGCATCATTTTATGGTAACTTGTAGAAGAAAATAACAAAGGATTATGTGTGTAAGTGTGTGCATCATGTGTGGCCAAATGGGGTCACAAAATGTGCATGTTATGTGTGTGTGAAAGTCTAGTGCATTAGGTGTGCAAAATTGTCATGAATGTAGTATAAAAATCTTAAGAAAAATGACCTAAGAGTTTAGTGTGTTATGAGTCTAGAATTGTGCTTAAAATTATGTGATTTTGTGACTAAAATGTAAATAAAATTTGTATACTCGATGATATGGACTTAAAAGGAGGATAATGAGATAAATAAGCTTGTAAATATGACTTGAATGATATGACTAACGAAAGACCTAAAAACAAAAAATGACCAAATGAATAGTGTCAGTTGCGAAAACTGACCAAAGAAATAGTGACATTTGTGACAGTGTCAAAATGGACATGAAATTGTGTGGGTTAGGACTAAAAACATGACTTAGAGATAAAATAATAATAAATATAGTCTAAATGGTGTAATGACCCATTAGTTAGACACCTACTAGATAGGTTGACTGGCCAACTAAGGGATAAAGCAACTGCTAGGTGGTTAGTCCCTTTAGGGCCCACTACCCTATGTTCGTTGTGCTAAGACTATATGACATGTCTTATGTTATGATTGTTGTGTTATGGATATTATGAGTGGTCTATGGACAGGTCTCTGAGTATCCACCCTTATGTGCTGATATCATGGCTCATAGATATTTGGAGTGGTTTACAAATAGGTCTTTGTGTATCCGCTAGTCCATCTGTTAGTCCAGTATTGGGAGTAGTCTATGGATAGGTCCCTAAGTATCGAGTGAGGTAGGTGCAGCTACCTAAGTCCTAAAAGTGGGCCACTACACAGGATAGTCCTGTTATCTAGTGTCTTTAAGTGTAGTCTATTTATGGGCCTGTAAACGGAAAGAAATAAATAATAATAAATGATAAAGGAATGGGATAGGTAAATAACAAGTTGAGTTAAACAAATAAATGAGCTTAGGGTCAAAATGCCTTTCTGTGTGTGGAATAGTGCAGATTGCCTGCTATATGTGACATAATATAATTGTTATATTTTACCACTGAGTCTCGTACTCAGCATGTCAGTGTTCTGATGCGCAAGTCACGAATAGAGTACAGGTTAGCTTTAGACACCAACAACAGTGTAGCTGTCTTAGTCTTTTGGTACATTATTTTCCTTTTTGAATCATGTATATATATAGTGAACTACACTCATGTATGTAGGGTAGAGTGGGTAGTTTGGGTTATTTGTATAAATGAAGTAAAATCTACATGTATGTACAGTATTATATTTGATTGAATACCCTTTTTGGCATATTGGTGTGTTGATGGGTCTATGGCCCTATATGCTGTGAATTTGATGATTTTTGAATTGATGGCTATGTCTGGAGGACCAGAGGGTCCCAAGGAGGAATAAGGAGGGGTTTTGAGTTAGAAGTGCTTTTTCTTTACATGTTTAATTGGGTTAGGAACCAGGGCAGCCGCTATGCTACCTAAATTTCTGTAAATGTCAGGTATTGCCTGAGGGAAAGTTTAATGGACCAAAATCCCATGTAATTAAGGAATAAATCATAGAAATGCATTAAGGAAAGTATTTGGTTAACATTAGTGAAATTTAGGTAAAAGTTAAATGAAAGGCCCTTAGAGAAATCCTAAGATGGGTGACCTCAGTAGGAAGTGACACCCATGCCTATTTCAGCTAGAAATGGATAGGGGGTGTTACAATAATTTTGTTGGTGTCTTATTTTTTTGAGGCACTACCTTGCTATCCAACTTTCTTCCCACTACATATATGAGGTGGTTGATGTATTAGGGATTTTGCCTTTACTAGATGCTAGATATGTTTTAAGGAGAAAACCAATTTCTTTGCACTCCAGACTAGCTTATTTTGACATATATACAAATATCCAATCTCCAAGTGTGGGTGTATACTTATTCATTTACATTGACAAATATCTCATAGCTATGTTTGAGGACCATTTTGGAGATTATCAACTATTCAGTATTATAAATGACATGACTAAAGGCTTGAACCTTTTTCCACTCATCCTTGTTGAAACTATCATGGGACTAGATGTAGTGCAGTCTAGTGATGGCAATTTTTTCTGTAGGAGCCTACTTCTACTTTATTTTTTTTCAAATAAACCACCCTTACTTGATTTTTGCCTAATTCTCTAATCTATCTTTTGCTTAGGAAGCACTTTTAGGTTTTCATTCCTAACATACTTTTTAAGGATTAACTATCTTTTATTGGGTTTTCACCTTATCCTTAGCTTTGTTTTTGCTTTGGAAGCCTTTTCAAGTTTTCATTCTTAATAACATTTTTTAGAGCTAGTTATAGGAGAAGCTTTATTTGTTGGATGATCCTTCCCCTTATGTTATTGGTTCTTATAGCATAAACCACTTGCTACCTCATGATATTTTGTGTCAATTTTCAGGTGCTAAGCAATTGGTCATTTGGTTAGGTGCCTCTATTGATGAAAGCATAAGTTTTATAAGCTTATGGATTCTTTTATAGAATTTATGATAAAGCAATTCACTGGGTTGTCTCTTTTTGGTCGGCTTAAATAAAGTTACTTTCTACATTCCTTATCATTGTGCAAGGTAATTTGGTAAAGTCTACAACATTATTACTCACCCTTTGACCTTTAAATGAGGAAACCTATTTATTACTTTCATCGCCAAATTTCACAACTTATAGAAGCAATTACCTTTGAGAGTCAACATCTCTCCTAAATCTACTTACAATTTCTAGACTTCTAAAACATATAAGGAATGGGTGACTAGCTCATCAAGAGATAATCAATCTCTTGGTTGAAAACATAAGATGAAAACTATAATAAAAGATAGAGGATATGAAAAAATGTGTACCTTTTATTTCTTTACTGAACTTGAATACATTTGAATTTTTATAATAATAATATCTCTATTTTTATAGTCCTTAAGTTGCTTGATCGAGCTTATTAGAGTGGTCCTATCTACAAGAATCATATTGGCATTTTATGATAATCTCAACATGATATTAATACAATAACAAATATCCTTATTTAATCAAGGGAAATCAAAAATACATCTTAAACTCCAATCGTCAATCAAGCCTCATGGGTTTTCCTTATTGACTATTTTCTCTCAACCCCTAATTGTTACATAGGATGCCTTCTCTTAATTTTCATCATATTAGGGCACCTAAATTTGGCAAGGCCATTGTTTTTTGGTTTTTAACCCATAAGGATATTTTTCTCTTTTTATTCGTCCTTTGCCATAGAATCATTTTAATTTGTCTAGATTCACAAGTTCTTTGAAATTATTTCCATCTCAATCTATAAGGATTGCAACCCCTTTTAGCAATAATTACTTTAGGATGACTGGTCCTTCCTAATTTGGTTTTAATTTTCCACTCAAACAAGTTAGACTCAATCTCAACCCCTTTCTTTCAACTTGTGGCTCTTCACCCTTTTATGAAAAACTCGCGTTATTCTTTTCAAATAATCCTAATTATGATAATTAGCCTTTAAGTGCTTTTTATCTAGCAAGTTTAGCTATTGCAACCTTTACTCACCCATATTATTCAAGAATCTCTACTTCTAGAACTACCCTTAATGACTGGAGTTCAATTTCTACCTGGTGTACTATATTTATTCTCTATAGTAAGGAAAATGTACTAGTGGTCGTTGAAGTGTAAATTGTTGTCATATAACTCCAAAGAGCATATGGAAGTCTATCAACCAAATCTCTGTAAGTTATAATTGTTTTAGCTTGTATCTTCTTAACATTCTAATTTGCTACTTCAGCCACACCATTTGCTTATGGTGTGTAAGGTGAGTATTTATGATGCTATATATTATATTTCACCAATAATGCCTTTGTCTTAGTTTGAAATTGAACACTGTTATATGAAACTATGTGGTATGAGAACCCATATCTGCTAATTAGATTTTTCTCTATTAACTTAGCCATCACTTTTGCCCATAATTTCCTAAAAGATTATGCTTCAACCAATATAGAGAAATAATAGATGACTACCACCACATAACGATGCCTATTTGATGCTATCAGATGTATCACTCTAATTATGTCTATCCTTTAAGTAGAAAATGGCCATAGGGATAATAGATTGTGTAATTCTGACACTAGCACATGCCTTAAGTCCCTATATTACTAACATTTATGGCATATCTATATATACTATAACAATCATGGTATATAGTAAGCAAAAAAAAATCTTTAGTGTATGATCTTTTTTACTAACTCTAAATAATGCATGTTTGTGCTATAAGATCCCAAATATATCTCTTCCATAATCCTCTCTGCTTCTTTCTCATCCATATAATAGAGCTAAAGACTATTTAATTTACTCTTATATAAACCCCATACACACTAATGAACTAAGTTAGTAGCTTCCTTAACACTTTTTCATCCTTGTTTATAGCTTCTTTAGGAAATTCTCTATTCTTTAGCTAGTTTTCGATGTCATAAAACCATAGTTTACCCCATTCTTACTCTACTTCCATTATCTATTCTGATTTATAGCAAGGTTTCTCTAAACATGAAATAAGGACTAGTTTTATTGCTATTATTTTTAGATTACCCTATAAGGAGACTAGAGCTACTAATGCATCCACTAGTTTATCTCATCCCCTAGGATATGTTAAGAAGTTCTCATTTCAAACTATCTACTGATGGATCTCAAATACTCTATGTGAGGCATCAATTTCTCTTCTCCAATAGTCCATTCCTCATTTGTCTAATACACTACTAAAGATAAGTCTCCGAATACCTCAATTTTCTTTGCACCACAAGTTAACATTGAATGTAATCCATTAATGCAAGCTTCATATTCTACCACATTATTTGTGACTTTATACATTAACTTCCTAGCTATTGTTAATTTTTAACCTTTAAGAGTCATTAGAATTACTCCTATTCCTTCTCCCCTATTGTTTACTACTCTATCAAAGTACATTTGCCACCCATGGGTTATGATTGGGGTTAGATTCTCATGTAAAAATTCAAACTCTATAAATTCACTTTCTAATAAATAGTTCACTAGGAACTCTATTACTACACACCCTTTCATTATCTTCTATGTTATATTCTAGATGTCAAAATCTTAAAGCAAAAGAAGCCACTTACTCATCCTTTATATCAAAGATGGTGCTATCTAAAGATATCTTGATGTAGTATGTTCTGACACTACCTATATTATATATGATTGAAAATAATGCCTCAATTTCTTTAAAGACCATACTATTGCTAAACAAATCTTTTTAACTTCCGCGTACTTGGTTTTATAAGGATGAAACTTCTTGCTCAAGTAGTAGATTGCAAACTCAACCACTAATTCATCCTCTTAGGTTACCACAACTCTTACTAATCTTTCTTCAATAGATAGATAGAGAATTAATTGCTTCTTATGTCTTAGTTGTTGCAAAACTAGTGGATTTATTATGTATTCCTTAATGGTGTTAGAAGCCTTCTGATAATCATTATTCCAATTAATCATTTGGTTCTTTTTGAGATGCTTGAAAATAAGCTTATATATGGTGGTGAGCTTGGCTATAAACTTGCTAATGTATTATATTCAACTAAGAAATCCTCTTATCTTTTTCTTTTCCTTTAGAACAAGAATTTCTCTAATAGCTTTGACTTTATTAGGGTATACTTAATCCCTCTATGACTCACTATATGCCTTAAGAGCTTACTTGAAGTTGCCCTAAAAACACATTTCTTAGGATTTAGACATTGATTATATTTATTAATCAACTGGAAGAACTTTTCAAGTGCTTTAAAATGTCCTTCCAAGTAGTAGATTTGATCATAATATCATCCATCTAGACTTTTACCTCTTTATGAATTAGATCACTAAGGATCTTTGTGGGCACCATGGGTAAGTTGCCCTAGCATTTTTTTTACATAAAAGGCATAACTCTTTAACAAAATTTCTACCATTTATTGATGATAGTAGTTTTTATCTTATTTGCTATCTTGTTTAGAATTTAATTATAGCGAACATATCCATTAATGAAGTTATACATCTTACTTATTGTTGCACTGTCAACTGGATCATGTATATGTGGCAATTGAAAAATTATCTTTTGTGTAAGACTTGATCAAATCCTTATAATTTATACACATTTTATCCCTACCATCTTTCTTAGAAACTAGTATCAAGTTGGCTAACTAGGTCAGATATTGTACTTCTTTTATGAACTTGGCTTTAATTTGTTTATGTACCTCTCCTTTTATTTTCTCTGCCTATTCTGACCTCATTCTCCTTAGCATCTATTTTACCAATTTAACTTTTGGATATGTATAGATGGCATGCATAGCTACTTGGTGGTCTACCCCAGGCATGTCTTCATATATCTAGGTAAAGACTTTTTTGTATTTTTTATTCTTCTCTAAAATTTGATCCTATCTTTAAGAGTTACATTAAAAGAAATTAAAATTTCTTTAGGATATTCATTGGTGCCAAGATTAAATGAGGTAGAATTTATTAAATTAATGTCAAACATGTTATGTGTGTCATGATTATCATTATGCATGATACAACTAGATGAGACATCACAAAAATAACCATGGTCATTCATCTTATTTAAAAAGAATTAGAAACACTATTATGAAACATTTTGGGTATATAAAAAAATATCAGATAAATCTTTTAAAGAGTTATCTTCTTCTATCATCTTCTTCCCCTAGTTTTAAAGTAATGCTATAGTCAAAATCTTTTCCTTGTGTTCAATTTCTAAATTAGCTAAAATAGCTATGACTTAACCTGTAGCCCAATCAAATAGATCATTGAAGATTTCAAACCCAGGCATAACATTTCCCTAATTACTGTAGGCTTTAATTCTCTAGAATAGGTAATGTTTTCTGAAGCTCAAAAAAAACTTTCCCCTAAATGTGGGTTATTTCTTTTTTCTTCTTTTGCCTTGAAGTATCTACTATATATCCCAAACCTCTTATGTATTTTTGCCCTTTTAGATGTATAACTGCTACTAACCTTTATGAGTCATCCCCAAAACTAGGACTTGGCATATAATTAATACTCTCTAACATATTTACCAATTTGAGGTTATCTTCTTAAAAAAATTCCAAGCTATGTAGAACCCATTAAATGTTTGGTTGGCAATTTCAAGCTTTAAGACATTATTTTCCCTTATAGCTCGTATTGTTATTATCTCACCATTATAGGTGATCTTAATCATCTAATGCAATGTTAATGGGACCTCTCCTAGTTCATAGAACCATAGTCTTCTAAAAAGTGAAGAGAAGTTAGCTAAAGCGTCAAGCTCTACAAACTCCACATCATAACAATTATCCCCAATTTGACCTTTACTTTGAATATGCCATTAACTTGCCTCATGATGTTGTCATAGGTTATAATG
>CANXYI010894496.1:0-13232 GCA_948208565.1 Hura crepitans
TCGATTAGTTATTTAATTAGTTTCAGCCTCATATTTATTTTATTTTATTTTTAAGTTCTTAGAATCCTAAATTTTGAATCTGTGGCTAATCAATTGAATTAAAATTTACTTGATAATTAAATTAATAAAATTAATTAATTGAATAGTAAACTTAGATTTTAACAACATTTGTTGACTAGTTTTGGAAATTTTTGTTCAGTTCGATTTTTTTGATATTTTTATCCCCAAATTATTTTTCCTATGTTAATAAGGGATGAAAATTTATTTTTAATGTTAGAAAATAAAATTATCTTTTATTTTTTAATTTTAAAAAATTATTGAACACAATTTTCAAGCTATTTTAGCACTGTAAAAAAATGGCTAAATTAGGGCAATATTTTCAAGTGATTTCTTCTAATTTTTCAGCCTTAAATTATTTTCTACAAGTTATTTATAGATTTAAAAATAATTATAAAGCTAATTTGATAATTAAAAGGATTGTTTGAAAATAATTTTTTTTATTGATAGCTCCTATAAAACTCATTAAGGTTTTATTAATGGTGTCAAATTTTGAATTTTGCTTCCTTTTAAAATATATTTATTCATAATTATTGGATAATTACAAAGTTCATTAGAATATTTTGAATGCTTAAAACTAATTGCATATTAATTGGTTTATAGTTTTGTAACAGTCGTATGAAGATATATAATATTCATTATTAGTAGTGACCAACAAATTAATTTTAAGTTGATCAAATGGATTGATTATTTTGATTAATTTTCTTGGTCATTATACATGATTTTATATACTCATACTTATTGGAATTAGTCGAAAATCATTTGGAACAATTATTGTACAAAACAATGCAAATTGGTTCATCGGTAATTGGTAGAAATTAAATTTTTGGCATAGTGCAATTCAAAAAAAAATCAATTAAAATAATTCCAAGATTTTGTTGGAATTTAATTTTGGAAATAATGCAAATTTAATTAATTAGTTGAATTAAATAATTGAATTTATAAATTAATTATTGGTTGGACCAATAGTTAGAAGAAAATCAACATTATTAACCATATGTAACTCGAGAATCCCAAAAATAATTTTCTATTAGATGGAAAATTTTTACCTTTTGAAAATGATTTCTAAATTGGAAAGGTTGTTTAAATATTGAAATAATTTGATTAACTAGATTAATGAGATAATTGTCATATTTAAAATTGTGCAAAGCTAAGCATACACTACATGTTAATTTTATAATAGTTATAAAATAAACTAAATTCAACCAAGTGGGATCCAAAAATTGCAAGTTAACTATATGCATTAGAATTGTATGTTAAGGGTGTATATTTGGCATGATAACTAGTGTAGAGATTATGTATTTTTACTGGGGATAAGAGTGGCTTGTGGAGTCACTACCTAGCCTCTACAATAGCACCTTTGATCTTCTGTACCAGAAAGGTTCAAAATTTAGATCTTATTTATGCCTAACAATATTTCATCCTTTTATATTATAATGTTTATCAATCTCGTATTAAGCAAGCATGTATTATATTTAAGCATCCATATCACCTTTGAAATTAAATTGCAGTATTCTAAGTATATAATAAGCATATTGATATATTTATACATATAAGTATCGAGGTCATTGATTAATTGCAGTGTAGCTTGACAAGTACCCACAATTTCATAGAAATTTGTAATAACTATCCAGCTCTCATCTCTAGGTGATTAGCCCTTATTAAAATGTATTTGTTATAGTGACTTTTGATTAATAAAAACTTAAAACCATTTTGTTTTGGAAAATAATAATTAATTAGGTAGAAAATCATTTTAGCATGAGATTTAGGCTTTGTCATGTAAAATGAGTTATTAACTACCTATTATAGCCCAAAAATAAGCAATGAAATAAAAATAGTACAAAACCAAAGGAAATAGTCCATAACATAAAGTTGGTCTTGCCTATGCATCATTAGGTCCATAGGGACTCCATGAGGCTCTAGCTTATACCCATGCGAGCTAAAGTCAATATGGGAGATTAGGTTCATTCGGGCTTCCTGCTTTGGCCAAAATATGCACTTGCATCCATCTCAAAGAAATAAGTTAGAAAATGACAAATAATGTCACTTGAGGACCTCAAAGGACATTCTCATTAAACAAGGTACATGAATGAATCATGATCTATGTCATCAAATGTCATGAGTATTGGTATTTATGAATGGCACATAAATGGTCATATAGGCAAGTTCAAGGTCATGGATATAGGTTCACGTGGACTATGTTCCTTACAAAAAGGAGTCTATAGGGGCCGTAAACAATTATAGATACACATATAACAAAATCATCCGTGCAGACCATGTTCCTCATAAGAGGGGGTCCATGTGGATTACACATCATCACAGATGCATACAAAACCTATATGCCTGTATAGACTACGAGCCTCGTGAGAGGGAGTCCATATGGATTGTATGCCAATTCTAGGTATTCACAATATTCATGCATCATTCATAGGATATATCAATATACGTATGCATGAGCATGGAATATAACAAATAAGATTCATAAAGGGTGATCAAAGCAGCACAAAAAATCAAGTTCATTCGAACTCAATTCCTTATGAGAGGGAGTCTGCATAGACATGTGCATGTTCAAATAGTATGGTCTGTGTGCTTGTTATTAAGATGGCAGAATGATTATAACACATTTAGAGTCTATTTACATGCAATGGAATAGTTTATAAAGGTGTCATACTCCTATGGCCAATGTGGGGATCACGATAGATCACTTTATTGATGGCTAATCTTAGGCCCTCATGAACAATAAATGGATTCACTAATATTCAATAGAAGACCTTAGATCTTACCTTGTGATTGAATTCTTAAAAAATGGCATAAAAAGGGTAGAGGTTTAAATAAAGGAATAGTTTTGAATATAGGCTAAAAAGATTAGTAAATTGAATCCTTGTTGCAGTTCTCACCTAAACTCATGGAATGGATCTCTTGGATGCTTAGAACACTATTCTTAAAGAGCCTCCCTCCTCCTCAATACTCATACCCAAGAAGGGGCATTTATAGGTTTTAGAGCTAGGATATCTCGTCTAAAAGTGGTAGAGTCCTTTTAAGACTGGGATTCATTATCTTGATAAGGATCTCATGCTTCTAAAAGGTTTTTTCGATATATCTGTGTGGACCTAGACTACTTGGTCTATGTAGACCTATGTGTTATGTTATCTCACTAGTCTATGGGCTTTGGGCTAGGTCTTAGGCCAAGTTTAATCTAGTGTATGTGGATGGTGATTGGGCTAATTCTGAATAAACCTTGGGCCGTAGGCTTGATAAAGAGGATTAGGCTAGTATAGACATAAGTGGGGGTTTGTTCATATGAACTTTATTTCAAGTACTAAAATAGGTTTGTGCGGACTAGCTTTCTAAGGGATCAATGCCACTACTTAAGAGCCTGTCTCTATTTATCATCATAGGTCAAAGGTGGTGGCATCTACAGTTGCCCCCACTCTGATGTGTGCTATGAAATGCATAAATTAAAGCAGTGCAAAAAAAAGTACTTAAGTTAAAGATGTTTACCTTATTATATAGATGTCATTTATAATATGGGATTTTCTTGTTAGGTTGAACCTGATGGTGTTAATGGATTGGCTTATTAGGCTAAACCTAATAATGTTGTCAGATTTACTTGTTAGGCTGAACTCGATGGTGTTAATGGATTGGCTTTTTAAGCTAAACTCGATAATGTTGGTGGATTGGTTTGTTAGGCTAAACCTTGATAGAAAGCTGAGTCATATCGAGAATATTTTTCTTTTAGATTGGACATGGAGTCAAATCGAGTTAATTTAGGATTGGACATAAAGATTGAATCTTACTAGTTTTGAAAGTTGAGCTTCCCTTTTGATTGAGTAAAGATGGGTTGTGCTTGATGTTCCATAAATTGTGGATGAAATCCATTATCATCATGGGAGGAATATAGTACTCTAAGCGAGAGGAAAATATGTTCCTAGTTTGGTGTGCAACTAATTATCTAAAATATTATAAGTGTAAAAAGAGAATTTGGATGATGATTTGGATTAAGGAGCAGCTGAATCCCAAGAAAAATATTATAAGTGCAAAAAGAGAATTTAGATGATGATTTGGATTAACGAGCAGCTGAATTCGAAAAGAAAATATTATAAATGGAAAAAGTGAATTCAAATGATAATCTAGACTAGTGAGCAGCTAAATTTGAAGGAAAATATTATAAGTGTAAAAAAGAGAATTTAGATGATGATCTAGATTAGCAAGTAGCTAAATTTGAAGGAAAATATTGTAAGTGAAAAAAATAGAATTATGCAAAAGTTAATTGGGCATGATGTCATAAATTAGCATGCGATCAAATTCTTATGTGAAATGAAGATATTGCATGATTATTGAGGCTTACTACTTTCTTTTTCCAAGGTAGAGATTTGAGGGTAGATAAACCACACTTCTTTAAGGTTGTTCTTTAGGAAGGATCTAAAGATCAGCTCAAAGTTATTCATGAAGTAAAAGAAGCTAAAAATGAAGAATTTGAAATCCTCAAAGAGAAGAAGAAAACCAAGGGTGCCTTCCTTCTTTTAAGAGATAGAGTAGTTGTTGCCATTTTTTGAAAATAATTCTTACTAGCATTTATGGATAGATATCATTGAGTTTAGGTCCCAAGTGAATTTATTCATGAAATAACATCTTGAAGAGGTGTTTGGGTTAAAGAAGATGTGAAACTTAAGGCTGAATCTATTAGTTTAAATTAAAACTAATTAGATTGATCTATTTTGATTGATTTTGTTTTTATGGCTAAAATAACACATTTTTTGCTACGAAAGTATTTTTCAAAAGTTGGAAAATATTAGGAACAATGCAAATATGTGGTATTTGTCTGAGATTGGTGTGAAATCTCAATTATTAGTTCAAAAACTGAATAAATATGGGTCAATTACTTGTATTTTTATTTAAACAAAATCCTATTCATTTTCTTAGGCTAAAAGTTGAATGAGACAAATGCACTGATCCATTAGTAATAAATGGTGAAGAATTTTAGCAAAAATATTTGGGAGGAAATTATTTTAGGTCAGTTGAGAAAAAATGACCTATATAGTTTCTTGCAAGATTTATTCTTTTATATTCTCTCATTTGAGCATGGATTTCATCATGTGTTAGACTTACTTCCTACTTTGACATCAATTGGATGACTTTTATGATCTTTTGGTGTCATGATGTTGGACACCTCAGACAAAGTAAGGCCATAAAGATGATGGTGCACGAGCTAACTTTTAGTCTGTGCGGACTTAATGAAGGTGTAGTTTACTAATATTTAAATTAGTCTATGTGGATGGATATGGGATTAGTAAGAGTGATCTATACGGACTTAACTTTCAGGCCAAAAAAGGTGAGGGCATTGGTTTATGTGGAAAATGTAAGTAAAGTCCATGCAAACTTGTTGAGATAGGTGAAAACTTTTGGGTTTCTCCTTCTGCTTTAATATTTCCTTCGGTTTTCTTCTCTCTTTTTTTGTTTCTTTCACACTGATGGAACCCTCACAATCATCTAGTGAATCCTTGCAAGCTTTTGACGCTCAAACAATAGCTGGTGACACTCTGATGGTGCTTTCACTGCCACTAGTGCTGTTGACAACTCCTCTAGTGTCGATGACAACTCCCTCAGTGTCTCCTATCTATATCAAGGACATGACAATGCTAGTTTTGAAGGGTTTTATATCCTCTATAAAGATCAACCAATCGCACAACAACACTCTGATGAATGGAGTGTTGTTCGGGGCTCTGATGCCCATTTTAACAGACTTATCGAGGCATGTATGCCCTAAAATGTACCCTCAAGTACACCTCCCTTCCCTTTTAGCTTTATCTTCTCTACTATGATTGCACTCTAATTTGTCATGTCCGTGCAGACTTGATGGGCTAGAAAGTAGATGGTCCACATAAACCTCATTTTTGTAGGATTTTTCTAGTGTGCTTAGAATAGGATTTTAAACTTATTACATGTGATAGGGTAGTAGGTACGTGTGGACTCTATGAAGCACAATTTGAAGTCTGTGTGGCCTTGTGGTGTTTATGTTTGAAGTCTATGTGGACTTTATATTAATTGTGACTATGTTTTGAGTTATGTTTTTATTATTTTTTACTTGTTTGGATTTACTGTCTGTGAGTAATTTGTGCAAACCATGGCCATATGGTTTATGCAAACTTTCTATTTTGAATTTTGTTTGTACTTGGTTCATGCAAATGTATGCAATAGTGCTATGTTATAGGTACGTATAGACGCTGATCTGTGTGAATTGTTGGATCGTGTGGACGTAAAGTGTGTGATTTGTGTAGACATGAGTAAGAGTGTACTTACCTATGTTCCTTTGCATTTTCTTATAGACACATCTAAAGTGTAGAGGCATATTATAAGTGCCTTAACAATGGTATGCTTCTTTACCTACATCGGTAAGGGACCGAGTGTGCACCACAGGCTTTAAAACCTTCATGGACCACCTGGTCAGAGGTGACTTTCATAAGGACCTATAAGCTCTTTAGGGTCTCCTTCATAGATGGATAGATATGGCCCACACCTTTCACATGCCTTTTGACAAGGCATTTATCACTAGAGTGCCATGTACCAATCACGTGATTGCATTTGATGTGAGCTATGGATTCCCTACCCTTTGACCATAAAAAGTGAGGGAGTTATTGGGCTTTATACCTTTAGACTGCTCAAGTAACATTCGTTGCATTGATTTGTGTGAGCATTAGGCCAAAGCTTCACCTATTGCTCAGCCTAAGGTGAATCAGTATGCCAGGTTCTTTATCCTATATTGGTTGGGGACCATGTTGTTTGCAAATGCAAATGGCAATTTGAGTTGGAACTTTTTACCTATGTTGGAGCAAGTGGACAACATTGAGTCTTAGAATTTGTGTTATTCTTAAATGTATAAGAGCTAAGACATGGCGATTCATACAAAAAAAAGCCTTTGAGCCATTCAAGGCTTCATTTCTAGTGTCATAGTAAGTGTTATTCATCTTCATTTGTTATTTATTGGTTGCTTAGTTGTCTTTTGAAAGCTAACCTTACTCTCGTGAAAGTTTAGGCATATGACTTGCACTTGCTACCTTGCCTATGTGAGCTGGACATTCCTTATTAATACCCAATGATGGATAGGTAAGTGAAGCCCACTTCAAGAGCTTATAATGCTTTCTCACTAGCGCACCATTGTCAGTATTTTAGTATGACCTTAGATTGATATAAGTATTCCTATAAGGATATTAACACTGTAGTTAGCTTTGAATTTATGAATTAGTGATGTCATACTTACCTAGTTTCCCTTTTAGGTTGATTTTGGCTGGTGGGTGTTCCCTACATAAGACATGGTTAGCTTTTTTCACTTTGTGCTAGAATTATCCTCTCGAAGGCTATTGTTGACTACTCTAGAGTCATACTCCTAGTTTTTGGGAGAGAGGGTATTGAATTGGCATGTAGGCCTAGATACATGCTACATTTCTTGAGATCCTCCTAACACAATGTTGTTTGGGAGGCATATTGATGATATGGACTTCATTCAGGGCATGACAATAGGCATAACTAGGGACACCTTAGTTAATGAAGATAGAGATTATTCCCCTTAGGCTATAGCACACTTACTACCTCGTGTACCTTACACTCTTGGACCTCTAGTACACTATCATTTAGCTTAACTCTTGTGGCTTTGAAATTTGTTTCTAACTTTTGTGTTTGTGTTACAGCTTACTACCACTACTTTAGAAGCTGGACCTCTTTCTTCTAGGAAGAGGCTTAGGATAGTTTTGAGCTCTTAGAGTACTCAATTCTCTCCTCTTTCTATGTGTACTATTAAAAGTGAGGTTCCGAGCAAATCCACTAGTCAACCTTCATTGCCTAATAAGGTTATGGGCACCCTGATTGACATGCCTGAGCTAAGCTACATGAGATATGTCTTTGGATGGTTCACTTTTATCTACTCACCTTCATGTTTAGGATAGTTAATTAATGTCTTTTGAGCTAGAGGATCTAACACTAGTAAAGTTCACTTTGACCTCTACTAGACAACTTATAAGCTTTAATCATGCAAGTTGTGATTTTTTTTCAACTATGACAAGTGAGGAGAGCTCTTGTGGAGAGGATTACTCATATTGTTAAGACTTTTAGATGAGCCATGATTGATGAGACTTAGGTTCTAGTTGTAAGTATTTTCCTACAATGGTTAATTTATGCAACTATGTAGGTATGCATGATAAGTATTAGTCCTTCATTCTTTTATAGAGTGAGTTGTCAATAAGGGCTACTGCACTTTACGAGACTCAAAAAAAGCTTAGGACTTTGAAGATTTTTGAGAAGTTAGTGCTTTCTTCCGACGATAAGGATATAGAGAATGAAAACAAGGATAAAAGATGAAGTAGATAGTAGCTTTACCATTTTTGTGAATAGGCCCCACATTTTGTATATATAAACATTAGCATATAATCTTTTATTTTGAATACAATCTTGTATTTATATACAAATGTATGATAACTAATGATAAAAAATATACTGCCATAAATGAATAACATACATTACCTTCATCTAGGGACTTGTGCTATAGATTGGTGACGTCGAGCTATAGATGATGATAGACTAAAATACAACTGGCAAGATTGTAACTAGGATAAGTAGTACTATATCTGGCAGAGGTAGGATTATAGCTCGAAGAGCTAAGATTGTTCTCAGTGGAGGTAGGGCCATACCCATATTATTGCAACTGCTATCCTATTGGAGGATTAGTGATCTTAAATGAGTGCCACTTTTAGCAAGAATTGTTTAGAAGACTTGACACTTTATAGTGGTTGAGAATGGTTCTTGTTGGTAAATCTTGGTTTGTATGGACATGGTGCATACTTTTCAACTTGTAATGGACACTGCTGTGCATATATCTCAACTTGTCCGTGCAAACTTTAATGTCGACTTTGGATACTTCGAGGTTCGTGCAGACATCCTTGTGAGCTTTTTATTCCTTATCCAGATAGAAATAGGAATGGTAAAGGTTGGGGCCTATAAATACCTCTATTCTCCCTTATTCATGCCATACTTTGTTATGCCTCTCTCCTTCAGTCAGTAGTTGTCTAAGACTTTAAAATCAAAGGCTTCTTGGACTTCAAACATCCTTGCTCCCTTTTTTTCTCTTAGATTCTTGAGAAAGGTGACAATTGATCATAACTTCTTAAATGCTACTGTGCATTATTAGGACCCTATCTTCTATCTATTTATCTTAAATCATCAATAAATTACACCCATTTCTGGAAGAATTCACCACTATTTTGAAATATAATGTTGCTTTAGATGATCCTTTAGCTCTTCCATATTTTGAGGAGCATTATCCTATAAATATTATTTTTTCTCTGGGTATTTCTCTTTCTATGGCTCAGAGAAGTTATGCATGAATGTAATGCTCATAACTTCCCTCTAGACCTAGCTGCTATTGAAGCTCCATCTACAAATGGATAAGACTTCGGTCTTAGTGTGTGCGAGTTCTTGAAAACTAAATAAAGGAGCAATATCTAATTTCTTGTTCTATTAAGAAGGTTGGTATTGCTCCTTTATTTTTATTTTTTTGTTTTTATTTTAATAATTTAGTAATTTAGTTTAGTAATATATTTGATAATTTAGTCATATTTATTGACTTTCCATAAAACGCAAAAAGGAAAAGACTCATAGAATGGCAGAGGCAAATAGAGCTTTTGCACATTTTTGTTAATCCATGAATAGGATTTATATAGACACATAGACTCATGGAGCCATATATCTCGATCAGAAAGGAATCAATAGAAAAAGAAAGAATTAGAATTGATCGCTATATTTCTTGAAATAAAGGAAAAGGAAGCGAAAGATGAAACATAAATCATGGATCAATTAAGCCCTCTCGGGGACTTGCTTAAGAATAAGAAAGAGGTAAATACCATGAAATAAGGTTTGATCTGGGATTCCATAAATATTCCATTCAAAAAAAAAAGAGAAAGTTCAATTCCAGGTGTAGGCCCAATTTCTCTACAAGCAATTTCGGACTTTGCTCACAAATTTGCCCTCAACTCGATGGAATGGGCTAAGTGTGTGTTGCTATCCATCCTTGGCAACTTGTTGGTAGTCACATTCAAAGATGACCTTTTTGATTTCAAGGTCTTCCAAATTTTGACAGAAATATGCTCTAACCATAATCCTTTTGATTTCTTCTTTACTGAAACCATTCGAGGATTGGATGCTTTAAAGAAAGGGGATATTAACTTTGTAACTAGAAGCCCACTTCTTTAACAGGTATGCATAGAGAGCCGGTGTAGGTTTTCCCTCTAGCTTTATTTTTCTTTTAACCCTAACTTTTACCTAGCACACTTTTAAGAACTTTTGCTTAGGTGGTCCTTTATAGATTTTCCAACCTAACAGCCTCTTTTTTTTTTATAAATTTGGTTACAAGAGAAATTAGGATTGCTTGCACCTCATCCAAAGAAGCTTTGGATTACGTATGCTTTGAATCACCATTGTGAAAGGAAACTTGAGAAGAAATTTAACACTTATAATTAATGGAATTGTCTTATTACCGTTGTTATAGTCCACTGGAGGTGTCTTTAGCAGAAGGTCACCCATTTTTCTCTACCTTACCATTCGGCCTATGTTCCCTTAATTAGATTGAGGCATGCTACATTTTACATCCCTTTTTGGATCTAACGGCAATTTAGTCTATTGTAAAGGGTCTTTTGTAAACTTTTAGGGTTTTAAAGTGGGCTTTTAACACATCATTTCTTATGCTCTTTTCTTAACTTGTGGAGTCATCATGTTGTACTAAGAGATATGCCTAATCATGTTACAAGTAATATGAGTACGAATGATAATTATGGAGATTAGATTCTAGGTATATCTAAAGATAATAGGACATTAGTACTAAAGAGAAAATATGAGGATAAAACTTCTATGTTTGAAAGGAAAATATGTGTTTAGACTTTTAGAGTTCAGTTACTTGTATAATCTTTCTCACTTAATAGAATTTTGCATACCAGTTATCATGACTAAAGCATCTTTGCAATTAATCGCGTTTGAAACTAAGCAGCTTAATCTTGGCAATTATATTAATTTTCTATTGGTGATATTATAGTTACCAATCAACATTGAAAGGTTTTCATGATTAGACATTTTCTCTTAAATCCCCTAACTTTTGTATGAGGTGCTTCATATGTTTTTCACCTCATTGGGTGTCCTAATTTTTGCCTAAGCCACTATTCAGGTTTTCAACTTGGCAGAATTTTTTTATCTTTTATCTTCAACAGAAGTACTTTTTTAACTTGTCCATGTTGACTGGTTCTAAAAATTCATTGCCTTTTGAATATGAGATTTTGACACCCCTATGCTTGAATATCTTCTTAACCAAGTATGAGCCTTCCCAATTAGGCTTGACCTTTCCACTAGGATCTGTTAATAAAGCCTTAGTTTTTTTAGTACTAAATTACCTTCTCATATAGGACTAGGCTTGACTTTCTTATTGTAGGCTCTAGTAATTCTCTTCTAATACAATTGCATGTGATAAAAGGCTTTAAGTCACTTTTTATCAACCAAAGCCAACTGCTCATACCTATTTTCTAGCCCATTCTGCTCTTGCTATTTTTGTATCTAACATAACCCTGAGTGAAAGGAACTTAATTTCTATTGGTAGCACTACCTCCATCTCGTACACCAATGGATAAGATATGGCTTGCATAGATGTCTTGATAGTTGTTCCATACCCCATAGTGCATAAGGTAAGATGTCTGTCCAATCCTTATAGGTAATTGTCATCTTTTGCAAAATTTTCTTAACATTCTTATTGGTTGCTTCGACCACCCTATTAGCTTAAAGTCGGTATGGGGAAGACTTGTGATGCTTTATCTTGTATTTCTGTAAGAGCTACCTAGTCTCACACTGAAATTGTACCCTATTATCTGAGATGACTTGGTATAGCAACCCATACCTATGAATGATATTTCTTTCAATAAATTTATCCATCTATCTTGCCCCTAATTTATTGAAAGATTCCGCTTCAACCTATTTGGGGAAGTAATCAATTGATACTACTATGTACTTATGCCTTCTTACTGCAGTCAGCCTTATTTCTCTAATTATGTTGATACCCCATATAGAGAATGGCCATAGAGATGACAAGCTGGTCAAATCATTAAGCGGTAGGTGACTAAAATTCCTATAAATCTGACACTTATAGCACCTTCTAAAAAGTCACAATAGTTAGTTTCCATGGTTAGCCAGTAGTACCCCAATCTCATAATCTTCTTTGCCAAGCTTCTCCCATTCATGTGAGGA
This sequence comes from Hura crepitans, assembly GCA_948208565.1. NCBI lineage: Eukaryota > Viridiplantae > Streptophyta > Magnoliopsida > Malpighiales > Euphorbiaceae > Hura > Hura crepitans. The sequence goes on from CANXYI010894496.1 coordinate 12,328, forward strand.
CCATAGACACCTTTGTGAGTATTTTTTGAGCTTTTGATTCATCTACACATCTGAGCTAAATGCTGTCTAACTACCTTTCATACAATATTCCTTGGAATGAAATGAATTAAGTTGATAACTTCAATAGGACCCTCTTATCTTTCTTAGTCACGTGTTCTGGGTACTGCCCACTAAGTATACTAGGATGTTAGGGTAACAAGGCAAATCAACATTAGTTTGTTTAGTAGCAGTGCTGACTATAGCAATGTAGGTAAGGAATCTCCATTTGCTAAAGTACATGGGCTTGGGCAAATCCTTCTTGGTAAGGTTTGATATCGACATCAAAGTGGCTAAGGCATTCGTGACTTGGTTTTGTTCCCGATGTACTTACTTAAGTTCTCATCCTTAATCTCCTAATTACCTTTCACTTGCTGCACAACTAGCATAGAATCTTTATATATATATCAATCACTTTTGCCCCTATTTGGAATTGAGTTTTAAGGCTGTAGACGCATGCTTCATACTCAACAACATTGTTAGTTGTGTAAAACACTAATTTTCTAGTTAGGAATATCTACTCACCTTCTAGATTGATGATTAGTATGCCAACACTCGTGCCTCTCTTGTTGACTACCTTGTCAAAGAATATTTTTTGTTCTTCTTAAGAAATTGCCCCTAAGAATGAATTTGGAAATTTAAATTCCTTTTGCTTTTCTTTTATTAGGTGTTGCACTAGAAATTCTACTACTAGCCAGGCCTTGATCATCCTTTTGGTGACATAGGGGATGTCAAACTCTTGCAAAAGTAGAATCCATCGACCTATTTTACCTACTAGAGAAGGTATAGTTTGCAAGTACCTGAGAAGATTGTGTTTTGTTACAACCTCCACATTGTATGATTGAAAATAGTGATACAACTTTTTGGAG
>CANXYI010894520.1:0-27662 GCA_948208565.1 Hura crepitans
TACTGAGGTCTAAAATATGGGCCACTCAATATGATAGACCCCGTAATCCGGTGTCTTAAAGTGTCATCTATCTATTATGGGCCTAAACTATATTCAGCTTAACTATGATAACAATATGTGGAATTGGAATTGGTAATTGAAATATTGGATGATTTAAATTAATTGAACATGATAAATGATCTATGATTGGTTACTTGCAATATAAGGCACTAGGACACATGATATATAAAATGACATTTAGTTTGATATCTTGTATAAGTAGGATTGGAATATTTATGCATATGTGTACATGACCTCATAGATGTGTTTGCATGTGTGACATACCTTTATTGTGTTTATTCCACCACTAAGTACATACTCAGCATGTTGGTCTTCCAATGCGTAGGCCATAGAAGGGCAGCAATCTAGCTTTAACGGTGCTAGTGTAGCTGACCCAAAGTTCTCTTTAGTTTTATTTTTTTTATACTTTTGGGGTTTTGTTAGTGAGTCACTCATGTATATTGGGTATAGAACTGGTTAGTGTATGTACATGATAAAACTCAAATAATTAAACTAAATGGCTGTAGAAACCTGACTTTTATGGATGTATGTATATGCTTTTGTTTAGAAGTCTGTAGGTCTAAGACCCTATGATTGCTAATGTTTTAGAGGACTAAAAGGGTCTAGGAGATGAGTCGTGGTTTGAGAATGTTATAGAAGTGTTTTTCTTGTAGGAAAAATTTTTGGTTTTTCACTTGGGTAGCCGTTATGCTACCCAATTTTCTATAACATAGATAACAGACATAAACTAGAGTTTTATTAGACTAAGATAGTCAGTAATAAAAGGTTATGTAGTAATAACCATTGGATAGTTAAGCTAGGTCCAAGTGGTCAAAGTGACATAAGTGTTGAACTAATGGCCCTTAGGAAAATCCAAGGATGGGTGACCTATGGGAAATGGCACCTTTTATCCATTTCCTTTGGGAATAGGTAGGGGGTGTTACAATAAGTAATATATAAAAGTACCATGATATAAAGAGAAATGCCTTTTACATTGATTCATAAGGTTTAAACACATGAATATAACCCTATTACATAAGCTTTAAGACATATATCTAATAGTTCTTGCATCTAATTTTTTATGGGCTTTTAAAAGGTCTAAAAGACATTAAATTAGAGTAATTATTAATCCAAAATAGGGCTTGGGAGTGAAACATATGATTAATGAAATTGGGATCAAAGCAGATTGCATATAAGCCTATTAAAAAGCTTATGCGTATACGATAAAAAGGGGCCCTATTGATAAGTCTATTCTAGTCCGACTTAGGATAGATTTTAAGTATTAAAATTTAACCTAAATAGGATTTATTTAAGGTATAAATTAACCTTATTATAGTAGCCACCATAGAGATACATTCTGCTATAGAATTGTTGCATAGATTAATTGAAAACACACATTTTTCTTCTTCTTCCTCATCCATTTGTAATTCCTACTAGCACCTAGAATTAAAACTTACTCTCTTCTAAAAAATTCTTATATGGATTACCTTGGAGGTGTTCCTTGAAGAAGATCACAATGGTTTGTGACAACCCAGTGAAAAGAGCTCACGGAAGAAATCTATTGTCATCCTTTACCATAGATTATGACATATAGCTAGAATTAATATTTAGGATGAATTTTAAATATCCAGGTCTATTATCATTGCTGCTTTCTCTCAAAACTTCAATTTTTCCATTATGTATAATGGAGAAAAACTAACATATTTGACCTTTACCAGACTAAATATTGCTTTTGTTGTTAATAAGGTGGCTCAGTTCATGCATGCTCCTATGGATATACATTGGTTTGCTATTAAAGTCAGCTTGCACTATCTAAAATAGACAAGTTCTAATGGTCTTCTACTTATTAAGTCCTCTTTTTCTAGTTTATAGAGGTTTTCTAATGCAGATTAGGGTGGATGCTTAGAAGATCACAATTTTACATGTAGTTCTCCTTCTTTTCTTTGTCAAAATATGAGCTTAAGGTCCCTTAAGAAACAATGGGCCATTGCTTGTTCTTCTATAAAAGCAGAATATCGTGTTTTAGCCACAGCCGCCTCAAAAATTATGTGGTTATAATCTTTTATGTTTGAAATTAGATTTCCTTTAAAGTTCACTCCTATTTTATGGTGTGATAATAGTAATGGCACATACATGTTAGCAAATTAATTCTTTATTCCAAAATAAAGCACTTGGAAATATATTTTCATTTTCTTTGTGACAACGTTGCATTTAAATAACTCTTTGTTCATTATATGGGTTCAACAAATCAAATCATAAATGTTTTGACCACGACTTTAAGAAGAACACACTTGACTTTTCTTCATGACAAATTGTCTATTGAAGAACCTATAGTACAACTTGAGGCATGATGATAGAGTAAATAAATTATTATGTCACAATTGATTGATTTACTTAATGTGTTAAATCTTTTATATACAATTATTGATCTGTCATTCATAAAATCTTGGCTTGATTATGAATTGATTATCATATCAGCTATAATTATGGGATTATGATAAGATTTTATGGCGATATTGTGACACCCCTTACACGGTCTGACCATCTGTCGGACGTCAGACCCAACTAAGATGTGCATGCATAACGAGATATCCAAACTCATTATTGTTCCCTTATTTCGTTAAAACATTCTTTGTCAAAATCATTGTGTGTGAAAATACGAATTTTAAAAAACTTTTTCTTAATGGTGTTACACATTCAAAATTGAGAATCCTCGTGCTAAAATTTTGGCAACATAATAGCTGTATCGAGCACTATCCCAAATTTGAAATAGTAACTACACAAGAAAATACACTTCTATATTACATTCCCACACTTTTTCATAATCCATTTGATCCTCTGATCACTCTAACAACACATAAACACAGGATATCTCAACCTCAAGAAGAGATAACATATAGCACAACATGTGTTTTCACAATATAATTAGGTATACAATTTTGAAATCCAAAAAGAATAATTTAATTACAATTTAGATACAAATTTAGATACAGATAGGGCTATCCCATACTTTACACATTTGAGTGCACCTATACATCACAACTATTACATATATATACAAATTTACCAAAAGAAAGCCTTATTTTGATAAGTCTTGATGTCTCGAGGCTTTAAGTATCAAAATGTCTTCATACTTACATGTTGTAAACAAACAACACACTAAGCAAATGCTTAGTGGCATAATCGAAATAACATGTGCTAATTATCGTTCCTTACATACCATATTTATATGATATTCATTTACATGCATTATCATTGTAAATATTGCATAACACTCATGCAAAAGTGTAATATATTGCATTTATGACCAATTGACATGCATTATGCACAAAGATATCCACATTATGCATGTATAGCAAAAATAACATATAAAAAACATCATTTTAACAAATGAACCATTCTCGCATCATATATGCTCGATCCTATCATTTTAAAGCCATGTCATGCATTACGAGTTATTTTTACTATTTGCTTTATTATATAAACTTATATCCATAGGAATAACCACAAATCTATGGATATCAAGATTATAAATTCTGCTATAGCCCACATTTTAGACCTTAATGGCTACTACACCAGCTAAGTTGTGCAATGCCCATCTAAACTTATGCAGCTACACTCGTATATGCTTAATATAAGGGCCCTTATGGGACCTTACCAGTGGCTACATACATGAAGATCTGAAGATCACAGCATATATATCCTCAAGTAAGATTAAAAGTGAACCTTTGGATCTCATCTAAACATTGAAGTGCCCTAGCAGCTACTATATCCCCTAGTTGACTAATCAATCTATCCATACCTTTGTTGCATCTAATGGGCTAAAAACCATTATTTTTAGTTTCACCTCATTAAATAAGCTTGTATAGCTTTTATCATACACACTTTAGCCATTGAATGACTAAAATAGTTTCTTTTTATTGAAAACATCATTATTGGCATTCATACCCATTTTAACACACCATTATGCCCTTCTTGTGCCATTTGCACACACAACCACATTATCCATCTCAATTAAGGATTTATAGCATGTGTTAAACATATACATACTTAATTAAGGTCATAAATCCATTTAGATCAACTTATGCCTTTAAATATGTCAAATTCTCATTTCATGGCATAATGTGCTTTTAAGGACCCTTTTTAAAACTCATTTCAGGTTTAAAATAGTTTTAGGTCCTAAACATAATTTCTTTAATGATAGAAATCATGTTCAAATTCAAATATGAAAAATAAACCTGCATGCACTAAAACTCGTGTGATTTATGAAGTAGCATGCATATTTCCCCATTCTAGGCCATTCGGCCATACAAGCTTTTATAAGCTCAAATTAGTTTCCATCCTCAATCATACCACCTAACCTTATTCCAATACATACACATATGCATATAAAGTTCATGGCATCAAAACTTATGGGTCCCTATGCCTCTATGGTAATTCGACTACTAGGCCTTTTAGCCTTTATTATTTACTTTTCCTTATTTCATGTTCATTAAGTATTTATTAAGACTATTGTTCATTTCTAACACACTTTACTCATTTTTCACATTCTATGGTTATAAACATTTTTAAATATGCTTGGTACTGTATTACTATTCACTATATCTAACCATACATTATCATTTTTATTTACACCCATGTGAATTAATTTAGTCTCAGTTTAGTATTTAGGCATATAAACCCATACTATGGCATTAAATGTAACACCCCTCGCTCAATTCCCAAAGGAATCCAATCGGAGATGCTATTTCTCGTAGGTCACCCATCCTGTTACTACCCTAGGTGCCACTCGTTTAACACTTATGGCCTTCTCTATCTTGAGTTTATATTCTTATTATTTTTGTATGCCAACATTATGTTACCCTTATGACATTAATAAAGGACTGTTAAAATTGATAAATCATACATAATTACGATTTACAAACATTTGTGCAGCATAATGGCTACTCGGGTGAAAACTAAAAATTTTAACCTGCAAAATCACACTTTATGATCATCATACACAATTTCCCTAACTCCTGGACCCATCTAGTCCTCTAATACCTCCATTAATCTTAATTATAGCAAGACAACATAAGGTCTCAGACCTGCATCATTTCATAAGCAAACATATAGGCATGCATTTATATAGGCAATTAGTTAATAATTCACAATTTCTTAATGTACAAAGTTTTTATATGCACACCCAGAGCAAGTTTAAACATGACATTTACTTGGGCCCTATACCCTCTATACATGAGTGCCCTAGTTCTCTATATATACAAGTAACCAAAATATACCCCGAGACGGCTGTCTGCTACACTATATCTGCTAAGGCTAGGTAGCTACTGCTACTATCTACAACCTGTGGGAACATCGATATGCTGAGTATAAACTCAATGGTGAATTTAATGTAAACAAAGTATGCCACACACAATCATGTGATAATTATGTATCAAGCTAGTCATGTATATGGGTAAAATAAGTTACATGCAATTTTAATATAATTTAGATTGTCTTATCATTTTATTATCTATGTCTCACATGGTCCAATTAAATTTGCCAGATGACATGCATTACATGCAATTAGGTTGAATAAGGCAAAATTCATTTTAGTCAGTATTATTGTGAAGTTATTTCTAACTTTCTATTTTAGGCCCATACTGAAAAGACTACACTTAAAGACATCGGATAGTAGGATCCAGACTATGTAATGGCCCATATTTTTTAGCTCAATAATTGCACCTACCTATATCCATTTGATAGTAGGGATTAATCTCGTGGGACCTCCTAATATCAGAGTGGCAGATGGCAAGGATCAGTCTTAGTAGTCCTCACAACATTTGTAGGGATAGTAGGGATCAGCCCCGTGGGACCTCCCAATATCTATAGGAATAGTGGGTAGCATAGATCAACCCATGTGGACCTCCCAATACCCAAGTGTGCAGGGTTCATCACAAAACATCGGCAGCTGCACTCACTATCTCAATGATATGGCTAATGGCTCAGGATGACTAAAACCCCAAGCAGCTGCTAATTCCTTAGTTAACCGGTTAACCTATCTAGTGGGCGGCTAATTGATATGGACCACTTGCTATTGTTAATTTTATTTACATAGTTATATGTCATTCCTTAGTAATCATGTAGTCATCAATTCTCTCACAAAGGTGCACATTCGTATATAACCCCCTGTTATGGATCATTTTATGAGTTAATCACTATTCATTTGGTAATTTTTATAATTCCATTCACATGCCATTATTACTAAACTGCTCATTCTAAAAGCCATAACTTTTGACATTGACACCATTTACTTTACCATACATTAGTGTCATTATCCATGCCATTGCTTATCTATATAATGCCATGTTTTCATGCCATCATTTTTCTCACTTTAAGATACCTTACATATGTCATACATATTATCTCATTTTACCATACACTATCTCCTATTCTCAAATTCACATCGTAAGCATTTTATAAGTCCAATTTCTAGCTTAAATCCATGTTCCATCCATGCCATACACACACACACACACACATATTTCATGGCCATTATGTCCACCATTCAACCACTACAAGAACACACACATGCATATGCATTTCTTGCCTACAACTTATGCCCATAGGCCTTATTCCATCATGCCAACATAATTACATGACCAATTTCTATCAAACATGCACACATACACATAATCCACCATTTTCATACACACTCACATGTACACATGCATGCTCACACATCATGTTACACATCAATTACATTAAATTCAGATACCTAGTATGGAAGAACACTATTATTCACCACTTTACTCCTTCAATTGGCCTTCTTCCACTACTTCCTTACCTTGACCTAAACATACACACATAAAGCTTAGCAAAATTTCTAAAAATTTTATACACCTCCAAATTAAAATCTAAGTACATGGTTTTTCTTAGAATGCTTAAAGCTATCTAAAATAAAAATAAAAAAATTTGAGAAAAATTCACTTACACTACAAATTATCACTATTCACCCCTTCACAAAAATCTCTCTTTCTAGCCAAGATTTCTTAATTCTGTCACTTGGATTAGCTTTTAGAGATTGTAGAGGGCAAGAACCATATAATTTTTGTAAGATTTGGTGGTAGAAGGAGAGAGAAAGAAGGAAAAATGGTAGAGGGTGAAGGAGGAAGGTGGCATCAGCTTTTATGAGGAAATAAGGGAGATAATAGTGGTTGGCACATATGGCACTCCCACATGAGCTAGCCTTTTATATTAAGAGGGTGGATGGCTCAAATTGCACCACATGTTGATCTGATAGCCCGTTTTAACTCAATTTTCTTTTAAACTTCAAAAATTCAAAATAATTTTACTAGAACTTTAAAAATCATGATTTCAATGCCAAAAATTCTTGATAATGCCCATGAAAGGCCCCATAAAATTTCAAGCCAAAACTCTAATGGCAACTAGGGTTACTATTCACTCACATAATATAAAATTTTTGAATAAATATCAAATGATCTCAAAATATTAAATTTCCTTCACCAATGAACTCATTGCAAATTTTGAGCTACAGGATATGGTATTTTCAGGTACATCCGGGCACATTCTGGAGCTATCTCAATACAAATTCATTTAAGGTCACTATTCACTAATTCTTAGTCCAAAATGATTTATTAGTTCTACTAAAAATTTTAATTATTTCATTTTCCTCATTTTCTAATCCATCAAATTTTTATGACTAATACTTCCTTTCCTAACTATCATAATGAGTTTCAGCTCCCTAGGAGTCACTATTCATGCCTCGAAGGTATAGTTTATGAAATAATATTTTACATGCATTACACTAAACCATTCGGCCCACATTATACCAAGGCCTTAATTGCCATGTTAATCTTACTTCACACTTAAAATAACTTTAGTTTAACATCAAACATGACTCAAAACTATTACCATGCAAAATGTTACATTTACTCATAACATTCACACACTATCCCATTTAGGCATATACTTAAGTAATGAAATCCAAAACTAAATATACCCCCACATGACACACATGTCATTTGGCCATAGTAATGAAATGGTCATATAATGCACATTCCACACATACATTATGCAACCATGATTGATATGTAAATGTCATGAGACATACTGACATAATTGTATATAAAGGCATTTTTACTCATTTATGTTCATATAACCATCACAATGCACATGTCGAGTATTTTACTTTACTAATGTCTGCTTTTACTTCCATTCATCCCTAGTTATGTCAAATAAGGGAGTTATCGATAATTTATGCTTATATATCCTTAAATATTCAATTAAGCTATTTATACATTATTATGCTACATATTATGCTTCTAATAGCACATTTGGCATTTTCACTTAATTTTAATTCATTCCATTCATTTAAATCATACCAATATAGTTATTACATGGCATACAACATAATTAATGCATGACATTGATAGCTATACACACATTTAGGCATTTAATTCATTTTCAACATAATATGGAAAATTAGGGAATTTAATTGAATTCACACATTTTATTTAGATTACACATACCTAAAATGGTTGAGAGGGAACCCTGAGACCTATCTACACCTTTTCCTTACCCTTATCTTACTTCAGTTTGGAAACCCCTAACATAAATCAAATTGAACTTTAAAAATCCTTAACAAATCAACTAGAGCTTCAAAAATTAATCTAAGGCCATATATCCTCTCTTGGGAACCTCTAGTATCTAGGAAAAATAATAAAAGTTGGAAATTCTTACCAAAATAAATGTATATTACTATTCACAGGATAGCAAAATCGTACATTTCGAGCAACCCTTGCCCGAAATTCCACATCTTATGAGTGTTTTAAGGCATAGAGGCTACTTTATTTCAATTTGGTGGAGAGATATAAGCTTAATTAGTGGAGAGAAGAAATGAAAATAGAGGGGGAGGAAAAGCTTGTGGCATCAGCTGGTAGGGAGAAAGAAAAGGAATAGTATTTTTAACTTATGGTAGAAATTTGACCTATTTATACCCTCTCTCTAATATGCACTTTTTAAGGCCTTTTTTCCCATTTTTTCTTCTCTTTTTGAATGAAATAAATTGTTATTTTTATTGCAATAATTCACTTTAATTATCCCATAAATGCCTCCAAAAATTGATGCTTAAAAACGTGACAAACTAATTAATTTCATTATTTTTATGTTGCCTAATTTCTCAAAATATTACTTCTTCATATCAAAAATTTTCAATTTCAACCCCATTAGATTTGTTGGAATTTTTAAGTATCAGGTTGTATTATTTTCATAAATTTATGAGCAACTTTGAAAATAATTTAAGGTTCAGTTTTGCCTTAGCCACTATTCCCAAGACACTACTGTAAAATTTTCTTAGCATTTTTAACCCCTCTAATGACCTCAATTGATCACAAATTTTACCCAAAATTATTTTATGATTTATACTTTCATCTAGTGAATTCAATGCATCCTAAGGTTCAGGACCACTATTCATCCTAAGAAAGTACTATTCATAAATGTCAAGATTTTTAGGACATTACATTTCTTTCCCTCTTGAATAAATGTTGTCCTTGACATTAAAGTATTACATGGCTCGAATAACTATAGGTATTGCTCCTTCATCGGAGCTTCTATCTCCCAGGTTGCTTCTTCCATCCCATGATATTTCTAAAGAACCTTCACCAAAGGTAATGGCTTATTCCTCATTTCCTTTTCTACTCTATCTATTATCATCACTGGTTCTTCTTCATAGGACAAGTTATGATTAACTTTAATTTCTTTTGTGGTTAACACATGCATAGGATCCAATCGGTATCTTTTAAGCATGGAAACATGAAAGACATCATTGATCTACTAAAATTCTAGAGGTAAAACTAGTATATAGGCTACTGGTCCCATATGTTATGTGATCTCGTATGGCCCAATAAACCTAAGACTTAACTTCCCTTTCTTCCCAAATCACATTTTCTTCTTTTAAGGCTAACCTTAAGAAAAACATTGTCTCACACTTTATATTCCACCCCTTTTCTCTTTAGATATATGCATGACTTATGTTTGTCAAAAGCTACTTTCAACCTTTCTTTAATGATCTTCACATTTTCATCTGCATTTTGTATTAAGTCTAGCCCTATTAGCTTAGTTTCATTGAGCTCATTCTAACATAAAGGTGTTTTGCATTTTTTTCTTACAAAGCCTCATAAGGAGCCATGCCAAGACTCGCTTGATGACTATTATTATAAGCGAATTCAGCTAAGGACAAGTATCAGTCCCAACTTCCTTTGAACTCTAATACACAACCCCTCAACATATCCTCAAGAATATTAATCACTCTCTTAAATTCCCCATTAGTTTGTGGATGGAATGATGTACTAAAACTCAATCAAGCACCCAAGGCATTATGAAGGCTTTTCCAAAACCTCAATGTGAACCTTAGATCCCGATCTAATATAATCGAAGATGGCAATCCATGCAACCTGACTATCTCCTCCACATAAAGCTCTACTAGCTTCTCCAAAGAATAGTCCATTCTTACTAGTATGAAATGAGTCATCTTTGTTAATGATCCATAATTACTTATACTAAATCACATCTACTCCCTGTCATAGGTAGCCTACTCACAAAATCCATGGTCACTCTATCCTATTCCTATTTTGGAATTGCTATAGGATGAAGCAATCTAGAAGGAACCTAATGCTCTGCTTTTACTTGTTGACAAGTAAGGCACTTGGTCATTTACTTATACATATCTCTCTTTATGCATCACCACTAATAAGAAAGCTTCGAATCCTTATACATCTTATTATTAGTAGGATGCATCACATAAGGAGCATTGTGTGCGACTTGCAGAATCTATTTCTTTAACTCTTCTAAATTTGGCGCACAAATTCTATCACAATAGTACAAATAACCATTCCCTTAATCTCATACTCTTTTGGCTTCCCCTTTTAGATAGCACTTATGATACTTATCAACCTCTGATCATCTCTTTAACAATCCTTCACTTGATATAATAAACTAGCTTAACTTGTATCTTAGCCAATAAGGTAATATTACCCATGAGCTGTAATCTGACATTTATGGTTGCCATAAACTTCCTGGTAAGGCATCTACTACAACATTAGCCTTCCTAGGATGATAATCAATCAAGTAGTCATAATCCTTAATCAATTCCATCCATCGCCTATGTTTTAAGTTCAACTCCTTTTGTGTGAGAAGATACTTAAAACTCTTATAATTAGTGTAGATATAGCATTTCTCCCTATATAGATAATGTCTCTAAATTTTTAGAGCAAACACAATGGCTACAAGCTCTATATCAGGAGTAGGGTAGTTTTTCTCATGTGGCTTCAACTATCTTAAAGCATAGGCAATAACCTTACTATCTTGCATCAGAGCACACCCTAACCTATTGTGAGATGTATCACTGTATATGGTGAATTCCTTCCCTGAAACTAGATATACAAGAATCAAAGTCTCTGTCAATATAGCTTTAAGCACATTAAAGCTATTTTGACACTTGTTATCCTAAACAAACTAAACATCCTTCCTTAATAACCATGTCATAGGGGTGGCTATTAATGAAAACCCCTTGACAAACTATCTATAATACCCTACCAACCTTAGGAAACTCATGATCTCTATAGTGTTCCTAGGTGGCTTCCACTCTATCACTGCTTCAATCTTACTGGGATCAACTCGTATACCATCAACTGATGCTATGTGTCCCAAGAAAGATACTTCACTCAACCAAAACTCACACTTATTGAATTTAGCATAGAGCTCTTCTTCTCTTAGAATCTAAAGAACTGTTCTTAAATGTTGTTCATGCTATTACTTATTCTTCGAGTAAAATAGAATGTCATCTATGAAGACTACCATAAATTAATTAAGGTAAGGTCTAAAAACTCTATTCATTAAGTCTATGAATGCTATGAACTTATAGTGACCACACCTCATTTTGAAAGCAATCTTCACCACATCCGATTCCTTTACCCTCAACTGATAATACCCGAATCTCAAATTTATCTTAGAGAACACTCCAGCTCCTCTAAATTGATCAAATAGATTATCAATCCATGGCAGAGGATACATGTTCTTGATGGTCACTTTATTCAATTATCAATAATCAACATATAACCAAAGTGAACCATCCCTCTCCTTAATAAATAAAACCAGTGCTCTTTATGGTGAAACACTCAGACTGATGAATCATTTATCTAACAACTCTTGTAATTGTACCTTTAACTCTTTCAATTCAGCTGGTGCCATGCAAAAAGGTGTTATAGACACTAGAGCAATACCAGGAAAAAACTCAATATTGAATTAAAGTTCTCTTTATGGTGGTAAACCTAGTAATTCTTTTGAAAAAAAAAATCAACAAATTTAGCCACAAAAAGTATGCTACTAGCATTTAGTTCTTTTGTTCTAGTGTTATACACATGAGCGAGGTATGCCTAATAACCCTTCCTCATCAACTGTCTATTAGTAGCTACAGATATCACATTGGACAAAGAGTTGATTCTCTCTCCAATTACTATGATTTTAGACTTATCATCAGCTTAAAGAGTCAACCTCTTATGCCTAAAGTCTAAAATCACTTGATATTTGGATAACTAGTCTATTCCTAATACTAAGTCAAAATCATCGAAGGGTAGTTCTATCAAGTCAGCAAAAAACTATTAGTTTTATATCTATAAAGGATAACCTCTATACACTCGATCAACTACCACATGCTAGCTTATGGGGTTACTAACTAAGATCTCTAGGTCAAGTGGTTCTATAACTAACCCCTACCCGTGATGTGCATACATATGAATGTTTAGACTTAAGATCAATTAATGCTAAAATAGGAGAGTCAAATAGGAGAAAAGTACTAGCGATGATGTCTGGCTCATCTACATGCTCTCAAGCTCTAATGGCATACTAATGGGCAGGTGCTCTGTGCTCATGTCGAGACTCTTATCTATCTCTCTAAGCTCCCTTGGCTCTCTCTCGTAACTTCCCTTCTAACCTCCAGTCTATGTAGGTGCTTATCTCTAACCCACACTCTGTATTTAAGGACAATTCTTGTGCATATGACCTAGTTATCCATAATCAATGCATAACCTTGGTTTCCTCCAACATTCTCCCCTATGCCTCTTGAAACATATCGGACACTGAGGAATTTGACTCTTATTGCCTACTAATCCTAGTGTAGAAGTAGTTTAGGACTGTGGCTATTTTGATTTCCCTTTCCCACTCTATGATAGTTTATATGACTGGCCTTACTTTTATGACTATTAGGTAGAACCAAACTAGAATCCCTTATACCTCTTACTTAATGGTGGAGTAACACTAGGTGCTCCCTGACCAACTGCTCTCTTCTTCTGGTAGAATTCCCTCTTCTCCTTTTTGAATACCTTCAGTGGATCTACACACTGATACTAACTGGGAAAAATCCCTTATCTTTATAGACACCACCTGGGACTTAATCTCTATATACAGACCCTTCTCAAACCTCTTACACTTGTCTGCCTTAATGGTGATGTTGTCTTTAGCATATGTGCTAAGCACGGTGAACTCCTTCTCATATTCACCGATAGTCATTTGACCTTACTTGAAGTCTATGAATCGTTGCCTCCTATTATCAAGGTAGTCCTTTGTGATGTACTTCTTGTGAAACTCTATCAAGAAGAACTCCCACATCACTTGATCCTCTATCTTATACTCGATAAGGTCTTCCCACCACTTCGAGGCCTCTTTTTGCAATAATAATAAAGCACATATCACATTCTCTTCTGGTGTGCACTGCATCTGCTTCCTAATTTTCTCAGTGCAGTTAGGCTAATACTCTACCTTTCCAGGCTCTATCTTGCCTTCTCTTTTAAAATCCTTTAGCCATTGTTCGTCCTTTCTAAGTAGGTCTTTTAAAGGGCTAAAGGTACCTTAGGCTGTAGTGGTGATGGTAGTAGAGTAGTAGTAATAAATTGCCTCAATAGCTGAGGCATCTCTTGTAAGAACACTAGTGGAACCTATCCTAAAGACAGCATATGTCCTACCACACTAGCAGATGCAGACCCCATTCTCATGGCCTTGAGTGCTACTATAGTTAGATTATGACTTTTAACTTCATCCTCACTACCTTATGCCAAAGCACTCATCGTATGTGACTCTCATAGGTTAAGGCTCTGTGAACAGTACTTCAAGGCTCAAAAAGGGTGCTCGAGGTGCTGAATCACCTTTACAAGGCCCAGGCAAGGCGTACTAATCATGAAATTTTGAGAGGCCATAAAATGATGAAAATGACTTAATTAAAAAATTAGCAGAACTAATAAATTATTTTAGGCCATAATCTAGTCAGTCGTAGACTCAGATGGACTTAAATTAAGAATGACCCCGAATGTGCCTGGATAGACCTGAAAATACCATACCCTGAAGGTCAAAAATTTCACTGAGGACATTAGAGAAGGAATTTTAATTGTCTGAGGTTGTTTGCTATGTTTCCTAAATTTTGAAATATTCATATAAACTGAGGAATTAGTTAATTATTCTACCGAAGGAATTTTGATTCAAGATTTTACGCGCCCTTAAATAGGCCTAATTGAGGATTTTTAAAACTAACATAATAATTTTTTAAGGTCTAAGTGAATTTTTAAAATTTTTCAAAGTTCTCAAGAAAAGTTAGGATTTCGAGGCTCTCGGGTGACATATGTCACCACCCAAGCCACCCCAGCCCCACTATATAAGGTGTATATGAGTAGGGAAGGCCACCAAGTGGCACCTCACCACCCATTACCCATTTCTCCTCCTTTTTCCCCTAAAGCTAGTCGATGCCTCCCTCACCAAAAAGCTACCATTTTTTTTGTCTCAAATTAAGCTCCTTTTCCACTAAAAATCACTCTAATTAGGTAGGAATTAACCTTTAAAGAGTTATAAGGCTATAGACAACCATAAAATTCAAGAAAGGTTTTGCAAAATTTCAAGTCCTAGTGTAAGTGTTCTTTCCATTTTTTTTATTTTTGTTCTAAGGGGATTTCATCATTTTAAGGTTACCTATGTTTCTAGATTTTCAATTGAAGGCCTATAAGATTTTTCATGGTTTTTCTAAGCAAGGTGTGTGTTTATGTAGGCCACGATAAAGGTTATGTTCAATAAGGAAATTGAAGTTGTTAAAGTGTAAGAAAAGCCTTAAATTATTGAGAGCTATGTGAATTTTATGTATTTAAGGCATGCCATGTTCATTTTGAATGTGATTTATGCAGAAATGGTGTATGGAAGTTATGGTTATGGTGTGTAACGTGTATGGAATTATGAAGTGAGCTTAATTTGATGTTGATTGTGTATAATTTAGATGATTTGTATGTCGAATTAATGAAAAGAATGGGTGGAAAGGTTTGGTTTTAGTTTAGTCGAGAGGGTATGTGTGTATGTGTGCAGTGTTATGTCATTTATTTATGGAGGATATAATGGGCAATGATGTGTGTGGCATGGGATCAGATGATTAGTGTGTGCATATGATGAGAAAGTGCATGATCATAGGTGGTTTTAGGCTTGGCCGAGAGGGTTATTAAGGTCCCTTGGCTTGTAAGTAAGGGGTATGTCATGTGTGCATGTGTGTGTGTGTGTGCTTAAATGATGAAATGTTATGTGTAGGTATCATAAAACATGGGAAAATGCATGTATATGATCATAGGCAAACAATGGTCGAAAGGTATGTATGATATGATAGGTATGGTAAACATGGTATATCATGACATGTGGTGTGCACAAATAGCATGACATAATGGAGCATGGAATGGGTAACATGGCATTGGCATGAAATAGACATGACATGAGTATGAAAATGGCTTAAGGTATGACATATGGGTGTAGTGAAACTATGGTAAAAATGTGGCTAGGAAATGGCTTACAAATGGCCTAAAAAGGAAATGGTAAAAAAGACTTGTAATGGAACCTAAAATTGCATGAAATGGTACCTAAATTTTGAGAACTTTGCATGATTGATCTTGATCAAAACCATGTTGAAATGGACTAAAATGGCATGGAAAGATGCCCAAGAAATAGGGGCTAGGGGCTTATAACATTGTACCAAAAATTTGTAAATGACCCGCAACTGTCTTATAAAAATAACCATTTTGGATTCGACCTGTAAATGACCTATGATTTGAACATAACTAGACCTAAATTAATGGTATGAAATGGACTTAAGTTGGACTTAGAATTACCTAAGAAAGTGACCTAAAAGTGGCCTAGAAACATGACATATAACTGGAATAAACTAACCTATAATTATCTGATTAAAACTCGACTGTGAAAAATAATTAATATATGTCCGTTGTTCAACTTTAAATAATATGAAATGATGATCAGTAAATAAAAGGACATGAATAAAGGTCAGATGGCCCATTAGTTAGACGCCCATTGGATAGGTTAAACAGTTAACTAGGGATTAGCAGCTGCTAGATATTTGTCTGCTTATCAGACTAGGTCGGTATAGCAGTCGGGGTCTATAATATGGGCCACTGCAATATGATTTGGTGATTATATTTGTCAATTTATTATACTAGGCCGGTGTAGTGGTTAGGATCCACAAGATGGGCCACTGCATTATGTTGTTGATATTATTGTCTATTTGTCAGACTAGGCCGGTGCCATAGTCAGGTTCCACAAGACAGGCCACTACACTATGTTATTGATAATGTGCCATGATAAAATAATGATATATCTATTTGTTTGGTACTAAAAAGATCTATTTATGTCCCTTTTGGCTTCCTAGGACTGATCAAACCAAAAGAGCCTAAGACACAACTTAAGCCTCACTCCTCGAGTATCGAAGATGAGAAAGAAGCTAAAGGAATTTAGGGCCACCCCTTTTTTATTAGCCTAGGAGGTGCAAGTTAGACACCACAAGGTAGGAGTCACCACCCGACAGAGTCAGGAAAGACCTTGTAGGGCCAAAACTAGAGCTACACAGAACCCTACTCTTATTTATACCTTAAATTAACATGAAAATTTGTTTTAAATTTATGATACTATTCCTTTTCTCAAGCGATGTTTTACAATTAAAGTAAATCACACATTCACATAGGAGAAGTTACAAAATATATTTATAAAAAAATAAATAGGTGTTTGGAATCAAAATAACATACATCAAATCGAGCAATTGATTGTTTCGAGAACTTTGGTTCTTTCATGCCAATTTTAGAAAATGAATTTTATTGTAGTGACCTTTTATTGAAAATTGGATGATTGGTTTGAGAACTTTGATTCTCATGTGCTAATTTGAAAAAATGAATTTTATTGTGGTGATTTTTATTTGGAAAAATGGCTTGAGAACTTTGGTTCTCAAATGTCAATTTGGAAAAATGATGTTATAGTTGTAACTTTTTATTTGGAAGAATGGCTTGAGAACTTTGGTTCTCAAATGTCAATTTAGAAAATAAATATTATTGTCGTAAATTTTATAAAGAAAGAATCAGAATTTATTTTATTAACAAAACACCAATTTATTGGGTAAAAATATAATTTTGACTATTATTTCTTGCTAAAGTGTAAAACCATTTTTCTACCTAATGCGGTGTTTATGGGATATTTTAAGATTGAAATTGGATGTAACATACATGAAATCGGGTTATGGATTTAATTTGAGAACTTTGGTTCTCACATGCTAATTTTTAGAAAAATAATTTTATTGTGACTTTTATTAAGAAAAATCAAAACCCATTTTATTAGTAAAATACCAATTGATTTAAATAGAAATATTTTGGTTATTTTTCCATTCCCCTGAAAAATCATTTTCCTAGTTATTACAAAATTCAACTTGAACGAAAAATAAAATACAAGGCAATTACCTAGAATACAATCTAACCGAATAAAAAAATAAGAATTACATTTCGGAATACCTAAAATATAATCCAACAAATAATAGACAATAATAACAACAATCAGCCCCCAAATAATAAGATTACTCACATCATAACAATAGAAATAATATATTAACATGTGAATGAAAAATAGAAAAATGGATAAAAATTAAATAAAAATAAACAGTCACAAAACTACAAAATATTGTCTAAATAAATTATCACATCTAACTAATAGATGGATAATGCAAAAAGAAAAATGAAATCAACCCAAATGACAAAAAAAATAATATTTTCAATGTGAAGAAAAAATAAAGAAACAGATAGAAATTAATGGAAAATAAGCAGTCTCACAAATGCAAAAATATGGCATAAATAATTTACCATATCTAACTGGTAAATGGATAAAATGGAAAAAAAGAAAAATTGACAAATAAAAGAAAAATGGGTCGGTCAACACATTGGTATATTTGCCTTCAGAAAGATCTCAAATCGGATTGAAAACGGTGCTTTAATCTTCGAAAAAATCTAAAAAATAGAGTAGAAAGAATATTTTTATATTTTTTGTACAGCTTCTCTCTCTCCTTAAATTGACCAACGTCAGCTCAAAATAACTCAATTGGTTTTTATGCATGACCCTCGAGGCATAAAACGGCATTTTTGTGATGAAAATGAGCGTTTTGGGCTCAGTAACTGCCAAAACGACCGTTTTTAAGGGCAACATGCCCGTTTTGGGCAAAACAGCTACTTTCATGAGCAAAATAGCTGTTTTGGCCATTCTAGACCCAAACAGCTATTCCATACACCGAAACACCCATTTTGGGCCAAACAACCCAAACGGTCATTTTCGAATCCAAAATGGCCATTTTTGAGATTTTGTTTTTGGAAAAAGTTTTGAGATCTTCAGTTTGGATGTAAAATATCCAATTTTGGGATTCTTTGCCCTTTTCATCATCATTAGGCAAACTGAACTTAGGAGCCCCAGAGACTTAGTGTCTACAGTTACCCCTAACTTTGGAGAGGCGACTACAGAGTGTGTGAGGTGACTTAAAGTTCAGAAAGGATAGAGAAACATACCTCGGGGTTAATCTTTCTATAAGATACATCGGGGCAGGAGTCAGTGTGCTCTAGGTAGTGCTAGGACATTGCACTTAAGGTTGATTTGGTTCAGGCAGTGTTAGGATGTTACACCTGAAAATCTCTTAAAAAAGAAAATTTGGGTTGCCCCCTCTTTCTCTCTCTCACTCTCTCTCTCCTGTCTCTCTCTCTCTCTCTCTTTCTCTTCCTCTCCTCTCTCCTCTCCTCTCCCTCTCCTCTCTTCTCTCCTCTCCCTTTCTTCTTTGAAGTCGGGCAATGCTAAGACGTTGCACCCGATGGTTGATTTGATTTGATCGATTCAGGTAGTGCAAGGATGTTGCACCTAAGTTTGGGCAATGCTAGGATGCTACACCCAAAGATGAATCAATTCAGGCGATGCTAGGATGTTGCACCTAAAGACGAGTTGGCTCAAGTAGTGTTAGGACACTGCACCCAAAGATGAGTTGATGAGACCTAGGCAAAGCTAGGATGCTACACCTAGGGTTAGTTTGATTTGATTGATTTAAGTAATGCTAGGATATTGCACCTGAAGATGAGTTAGCTCAGGCAGTGCTAGGATGCTACACCTGAGTTCTCTTAAAAGGATAAAATTTGGGTTACCCCTGTGTGGAAAACATGAGGTAAAACATGTTAGTTCAACAGAGGTCAATTATAATATAGATGCATGTTGTGTGTGTGAGTGCATATATATTTCTCTTTTCCTTCTTCTTTTTCTTTCTTTTTTTTTTGTTTTCATGTTATGACTTTATCTTCTCTCTTTTTTTTCTCATTTTATTTTAGTTATCTCGTTATTTGGTTTTGTGTATCTCTTTTCTTTTTCCTTCTTCTTTTTTCCTCTTTCTTTTCTCTTTTTTTATCATTTTTCATTGTCATTGTTTAGCAAGTATTTATTTTACTATTCTATCCATGCCTTGATAAAAAGCAATGTGCACAAAATATGTCAATTTTATAGATAAACACTTTTTGAGCATGAACTTTTGTGTCCTAAGCTAACATGAACAGGCAAATGTAATAAAATATAATAAAGCAACAATAAAATAAAGGCTAAGGGGTCTGAGCTATCTTTGGTCTCTCAACATCCAAAGCTCTTGATTGTCATGGCATTTATAGTGTTCAAGGTGTAAAATCCCCTGTGTAGGAAAGAATATAGGTGAAATGTGTTAGTCATTAATGGTTATTTGCAACATGGATGCATGTTGTGTGTGGATGCACTTTTGAATTTTTTTCATAGCTTTATTATGTGGAAAAGATTTTTTTTTTTGTTTATCATCATGAAGACTACCCCATAAATGATTTTTCGTAAGTAGTCTACTTCTCAAAGGACAATATTTTAGTGTCTTAATACTACTATGTGCAATGGTAGATTAAAAAGAGATATAAAGAGAGCTAAAGCTCGAGTAGATGTCTTAAGGCATAGAGTGGTTGAATCTCAGCTTCAATTGAATATAGTGAATATGCCATCCAAGTATCCTTAATCTTTGTATTCAAATCACATTGCTACATTGCCACTACTACTAGCTCAAACTCGATATGGCTTCTCAGTGATTTGCCAAATCTTGTGCAAATGTAGTTCCTATTGATAAAATTGATAGTAGAGAGACACATGAAGTGCTTGACTTCCTCATGGTTGAACCAGTTGAAAACTACCCTATGCTTGAGCTCGAGTTTAGGCTTGCTCTATTGGCATCTTGATGTCATTTATGGCTTGAGAATTGATCATTTTCACCAAAGAGCAACTAGCTATTTTAGGCTTTTAGCTAATCAATACGTGCATAGATCTCAAATACATCTCTTCCATAGTTTGTTTTGCTTCTAGTCTGCTTTACTTCCTTTTCAGCCAAATAACATACTTCTACTTTTGTGTGTTGTCAAACTTAGAGGGTTACTTTTAAGAGCTAAACAATTTTGAGGTGGAGCAAAAGCATATGCATGATATATGTATGTTTAATGCATCTCTACTGGGTACAAATGCTTATACAAAAACAAATGTCTGTAATATACATGTATGCTTAAGATGAAAATTAAATACATGATTTAGATGTGAGTATCTAATGCATGGAAAGGTGAGCATGTGGATAGGTATGCCTACTTCTACAAAGAATGAATGAATGATATGCCCTTATAAATGTATGTATGTATGTACAAGCCTAATACATATGTGACTGTGTATGTTTGCAACCTTGAATCTTTTTTTTTCTTTTCTCTTTTTTTTTCTTCTTTTTTTTCAATATAATGCATATGCATGTATGTGTTATTTATACTATGTAAACATGTTTGTGATGCACATGAGATGATCTTAATTCCTTCACAAATATAGCTTGACACTAATGGATAGGGATGCTTATTCAACCTCTTTTTTTTTACTACTTGTATATTTATGCGATGTAAATAATTATATGCAATCATCTAGATGAACATTGAATATAAGTCTTTATCACTAAATGCATGAGTCCAATGCATGGATGAAAGGTTATGTACACATTAAGGCATGAGCAAAATGTAAATGCATAAACTAGTGATGATAAAATATTCATGCATATATGAGTGGACTAACACTAATGTCCAAATGTATGAATAACGATGTTGCAAATTGATGTTTGTGTATATCTCATGTCAAATAGTGATGAATGATGCATGTGTTGAATGTGCCTATCTAATCTTTTGAATAAAGATGCATAAATGATAAATGTATTATGCCTCTCTTGATGAATGTGTTTACAAATGCATTTTTTAGCACAAAAGATTTTCTTCGAGATCAGTCTTTCCTTAGGCTCATCATAAGGAAGAATTAGGTTTTGGCTGTCTTAGAGGAAGGTGTCCATTTTTATTTGGAAGTGAATTAAAGTTCTTATCTAAGTGGTGTAAGATTTTATGGTTGCCAAAAATCAAGGTGGACATTTTGTCATTGATCAGTGATGCCCCTGCTTCCTTATAGATTGCTACAACTCTTCTTCTTTTTTTAATTAATTTTTACATTATTTATTTATTTATTTATTATTATTATTATTATTATTATTATTATTATTATTATTATTATTTTGGTCTTTTCTTTCCCCTAATTTTTGCCTAATGCGCCCCCCGAAAGAGGTTTTCGCATTAGTGAGGTGTGCCCTAATTTTTGCCTAATGTGCCTCCTGAAGGAGGTTTTCACACTAGCAGGCTACCTAAATTTTCCTTAATATGCCTTCTTGAATGAAGGTTTTCACATTAGTAGGCTTTTTTTTTACAAAGCCATATACAAGGACTTCGTGCTTTGATGCCCCGATACTATCATAACCTATTCTTGCTAAAGATCAACCCTTCTGCAATCATCATGAAAGTTGGTTGTTTAAAGGAGGGAACCACATGGTAATCATGTTCAATGAGGTTTGGTGGTATGATAAACAATAAGGTAATAGAGCAAAGAAGGGTTATGATGCAACTTGCCATTTGATAGCACATGTGCACAAAGATAATTACCATAAAGGCATTCAATGCAATTTAACTTGGTTCACTTAATTTCAACATTTAAACATCTTGGACCTCATTATACTAAACTCCTATTATCAACCTACCACTAGGGTTTTCATGGTTGAATATTTTCTCTCAATTCCTCTAACTTTTGCTTAGGCTGTTTTGAAAGGCTTTCGACATAGCAAGGATCATTATTTTCATTTTATTATTTTTTTCTTTCTTTCTTTTTTTTCTTTTGTTCTTTTTTTTGAAGTGTCTACCCTATTGATGAATGGGATTATTGAGCTTAGTACAACCTTGATCTAATTAGAGATGATTTAACTTGGCATGAGTCTTTACTTAAGACTTTTTGTTTCCATCTTTTCTCAATTATTGAAAGGAGGTTCCTTGAACTTGTAACATTCATAAAAGGGTTATTCAACAAATTAGACCCCGCTTGCCCTTCTTTTTTTCCATAAGACCTTTATATAAAAGAAAGCCACTAGTCTTAAGTCATCTTTAGAGGTATGAGCTGATTATCTTAAGATCCCTCCTTTTTATTATGAAAGTAAAGAATGGCAATTGACTTAATATGGGTGTGAAAAAGAGTTTTTGAAGGCCAAGCTAGCATTACCAAATCAAGTCCCTTCTTATGATGATTTTGATTGCTTACATTAAGAGTTTAGCTAAGAAAACTGATAAACCATTTTCAATAGACTTCATAGGTGCTCACGGGGTTAGCTAATCTCAAGGTTTATTTAGCCATGAAGGTTAACTGGAATCAATCCAAGGTAGCATTATGGAAGACTATGGGTGACAAAAGAAGAAGGTGTCAAATTTTTTGGACCTTTTAGACTTGAATTTGATAAGATGCTGATTGTGTTGAGATCCTAATTCCATGGGCACTACTTGTTTGCTTGTCTTTTCTTTTAATCTTTTGAACCTGTAAGCTCCTTTAATTTAGTAGCTCAATATTAGATAGACTCCTTCTTTCTTTTTTTTTCTCTTTTTTTTATCTCTCTTCTTTCTTATCAAGAGTTATAGGAAATGCAATCCAAGATGGTTACACATGCCAAGATTAAACAAATTAGTCATAATTAAATTAACATCACATATGCAATGATTATCAATGTGCATGATACCACATGGCAAAACATCATATAAAGGAAATAAAAGTAGGAACATTTCATTGGAAAAATAAAAGGTGAAGTTTTTGAATTTTAAGATATGTTTCTAAGCACAAAGCATTCTTAAAAACTCAAAAGAAAGGTTTGAGTATAGGCTTGAAACTTTTTCATGATTGGGATACCAGTAGGTAAGGTTCACTATTCCTTGGTGAGTTCTTGAATAACAGCATGAAGAGTCTAGCATTCACCTGTGTGATAACCTATATGTTGGTGATATTCACAAAAAGATCAAAGTGATGGCCTGGCTTGTTTTGACTTTTAGCTGGTTGAAACGGGAGTGCTTACAGCTTTCCTTCTTGTACCAATCTCTTAAAATGCCATGACAAGGGTTTAATCAAGTTGAGGTGGCCTTTATTAATGATTGTTGGACTGTTGGTAGAGCAAGGTATGGTAATGTGCGACCTTTTCCTACTCAGATACTTTTTCTTCATTTCTTAGCTCTTAAGACAATGAGCATCCAGTACTGCATTAGCTATGGCATGATTGATAACTTGTAACACTTCTTACTTAAAAACTGTGAGAGCTTCTAAGAATTCTTTGCGTGTCAGAGGAGCATCTTAATCCTTTTTCTTGGCTTCAAGAGCATTTTTATCCAATGCTACTAGAGTAGTTACAAGCATTTCTTATTTGAAGTGATCCAATCCAATGATTAATTCCTTTCAAGAAATAGGGGCGTCCTGATCATCAGCCATAGTTAAGGGTAGAGGTGGGTCTAGGGATAAAAATAAGATGATCCTTTAGCTAGGGAAGTAATGGTGTGTTGGTTAGTGAGTCTGACAAAAGAATGATCTACAAAAGACATACACATAAACAATTAGCATGACACATGATTCTTAACATATGTGTTCATGATGCATGATCCAAGCAATATGATATATGAGTGTATGAATGCATTTCTTACACGTGCTTAAGTATGTGTTATGTATGCCTAGTTGCTAAAGAGAGCTTTTATTTATGTACATTATACATAGGTAATGTAAATCTAAAGACGCATGTGTTATGATGCATAACTTCTTACCATATATTTGTCTACAATATTACATTATGCATGTTGTGCACAAAAAGTAATGAATAAGTGTGATGCATGTTTTTGCTTAATTGACTAAAAGATGCTAACGATGTATATGTTAGTGTATGCATACATGTGTATGATTGACCACTAAAATGTAAATGTATGTGGATGGTGGATGATTTTTAAATGCATAAGCATAAGATGAGTGTGATGCAATTAAATTCTTTAAGATGTAAGGCAACTTAGTATGCAATGCATTTAATGTACCTAATGCCAAAATATGTTTAAGGGCTTAATTGATGCATGCATGGATGCATATGTATGATAAAATGAATGGGTAAGAAGTAAATGGTGTTAAAGATATGTATATGCAACTCCTACATGAAATGACATCATATATAGTAGTTGTACAAATTATCAATGCAATACATTATTGTTATACAACTAGTGTAAATAAAATGAGACTCTATCAAAATGAGCAACTATTGCATGGTGGTCTAAATGACTTATAGATGCATACTTAAAATGCATGAAATAAAGATGCATGACAACTTATGCATAATGATGTCAATGATTATGTAGTGTTATACGTGATTCATTGGATAGGGATGTATGAGATAGATTTTTATATGGTGTGGTGCATGATGGATACAATGTGTACTAAGATGGTGGTCATGTGTGGTAGGTGCATGACATAATTGTATGCCAAGTGCATGCATGTATGGATGATATCTTATTATGGATGATGTGCACCATGATAACATTACTATACACAGACTAGCATGATGCATTCATGAGGGACTAACATGATGTATGTCAAAATATGTTGTATTTATGTCTAAAAGGCTATGTATACTTAATGGATGCATGAGTGAACCTATGAAAATCTATTTGATAGATGTTGATGTATATATGTATGGCATTAGTATGAAGGTATATGTTGTTTATGGACAAAAGATTACTTATGTGTGTATGTATATGTACATGTGTGTAGACTTATGTGACTATACATGATAGGTTTTCACAATTATACAGGCTTACAATATTACATATATGTATAGGAAAATAAGAAAGATACATATTAGTGAATACAGAGTTAAACACAAGTAAAAAAAAAACCTTCTAACCTTATTAGTTCCCATACATGAGGTTTCATTCCTTTCTTAGGAAGGCTTACCTATGGGACATCGGGGGTCCCAATAGGTTCGAATAATGAATGACAGGTAGTTGAACATTATTTCTCTCTCATAAAAAAGTGCATACAAAATATTTGGCCCATATACATTGCATATGTTGAATCGAGTCAAAATACGAGGTCTAGCCCATTCTAGTTGGAAAAGGTCGAATGGGTTCAATAGCATTTCGAGATTATTAAATCATATTTCACATATATTAGCCCACATAGCACACGTTGCATCATTAATAAGGTACCTAGGGGAAATTGCTATTGGTCATTACATGGGTTAATGGTTTGGTCACACCAGTTATGGTCATCCAAGCATGGTCCCTCCACAATAGATCTATCTTGTCATAAGCATACAATCGATCGCTTCACCATTTCATATACCTTCTAGGCACGAGGCTTGGATTTGATGTCACCCCTGACAATCTTCCAATTTCAATGAAATTGGGCTCATGCTTTAGAGTTACATCATGGTACAAAAAGGACACCTAACTTATTTTAAGGGTATAGCATGTAATGCAATTTTTTGAAAAAGAATAACATCTTAAATTCAAAATATAAATTTCCATATTAATTTAAGGTACTTTCAAAGCATGGTCTCATGGTGTCCCCAGTGGAGTCATGACTGTTAGCATCCCTTTTGGTTTCCTGGGACCAATCAAACCGAAGCAGCCTAAGACTCAACTTAAGCCTCACTGCTTGAATCTCAAAAGACGAGAAGGAAGTTAAAAGAATCTAGGGCCACCCCTTTTTTATTATCCTAGGAGGTGTGAGTTAGGCACTGCAAGGTAGGAGTCCCACTCGATAGTGTCGAGATATACCTTGTACAGCTAAAACTAGAGCGGTTCGAAACCCTACTCTTATTTATACCTCAAATTAATACAAAAATTCATTTTGAATTTATGATACTATTCCTTTTCTCAAGTGATGTTTTACAATTAAAATAAATCACACATTCACGTAGGAAAAGTTACAAAATATATTTACAAAAAAATAAGTAGGTGCTTGGAATCGAAATAACATACATCAAATCAGGCAATTGATTGTTTTGAGAACTTTGGCTCTCTCATGCAAATTTTAAAAAATGGATTTTATTGTAGTGACCTTTTCTTGAAAATCGGATGATTGGTTTGAAAACTTTGATTCTTATGTGCTAATTTGGAAAAATGAATTTTATTGTAGTGATTTTTATTTGGAAAAATGGCTTAAGAACTTTGGTTCTAAAATGTCAATTTGGAAAAATGATGTTATAGCTGTAACTTTTTATTTGGAAGAATGGCTTGAGAACTTTGGTTCTTAAATGTCAATTTGGAAAATAAATGTTATTGTCATAAATTTTATTAAGAAAGAGTCAGAATTTATTTTATTAACAAAAAAATAATTTATTAGGTAAAAATATGATTTTGACTATTATTTCTTTTTAACGTGTAAAATCATTTTTCTACATAATGTAGTGTTTATGGGATATTTCGGGATTGAAATTGGATGTAACATACATAAAATCGAGTTATAGATTTAATTTGAGAACTTTAGTTCTCAAATGTTAATTTTTAGAAAAATAATTTTATTGTGACTTTTATTAAGAAAAATCGAAATCCATTTTATTAATAAAACGCCAATTATTTTAAATAAAAATATTTTGGTTATTTTTCCATTCACATGAAAAATCATTTTCCTAGTTATTACAACATTCACGAAATATACAGGGAGATAACTCGAATGAAAAATAAAATACACGACAATTACCTAAAATACAATCTAATCAAATAAAAAAATAAGAATTACATTTTAGAATACCTAAAATACAATTCAACAAATAATAGGCAATAATAACAATAATTAGCCCCCAAATAATAAGATTACTTGCATCACAATAGCAGAAATAATAT